>VZSR01001477.1:497805-582265 GCA_013398615.1 Brachypodius melanocephalos
CAGCATGTCCAGGAGTGTGCTGTGGGAAACAGTGTCAAAGGCTTTGTTGAAATCCAGGTAGAAAACATCCACAGCCTTCACCTCATCCACCAGCTGGGCCACTTCATCATAAAAACAGATCTGGTTGGTCAGGCAGGACCTGACCCTCCTAAATCTATTCTGGCTGGGTCTGATTCCCTGGATGTCCCCTTGAGTCTGATCACACTCAAGATGATACAAAACCATCCACTGAGTCAACCTGGAACTCACGTTCCCAACCACAGAAACAGAGATTCAATTACTAACCTGAAATAATTTTCTGTGTCTACTACTAACATAAAAGTATGGCAAAGAAAAGCAGTTCCCATAACAATGCAAAAGAAATCTTTTTCTTTGCTTTATCAAAACCATACATTAACTGGGGATTTTTTATTTGCTCAGAAATGTGAGATGCTAGTAATAATTTTCTCCACATAATATTTGTTTTTATAATAGAGTCCTAAGAAAACAATAAAACACACTGCAAATAGCATGCATGGAAGAGATTAGCGTGAAGTGACTGTATGACTTTAGAGAATCAACATAGTCTTTATTAATATAGTTGTATTGACAAAGGTTAGGTCAAATTGGGCAGCTTATGTTCCTGGACTCCTTCAAAGAAAAAGGCTCTCCCAGGACTTGATTTGGGACTGACAAATCTTGGCCCTTATTCTGAAATGCTGTTTGTCAGGTCCTGCCATTAGAGAAATCAAGCCTACATTAGTGTTTTGTTTTCTATCAGGCAATCTGAAGCAAAATTCCCTATTATCTCAACTCACTCCTCTTCTGTTCCACAGATTGACTTTTACCCTGCCACACTACCTACTAATGGAGACATAAACACAAGAATCCAAATCAAGTACCTTCCCTTACTCCTTGGTTAGGCTCAGAGCACCAGCAAATCGCCACAGATAAACTAAATCCTCGACACATTTTCAGAGCCACTGACATCTCCTCACCATCCTTCGCAAAGTTTTGCTCAGTGCCAACACTGTTGAGGCTGATGATGAGACAAAGTCATTCCTCACACTGTGCTACCACGATGCATGCAGAATACTTAATTAAAAAGTAAATAAAAATTAATTTATACTTTGTTAGACCCATCAGTAGGAGTAACACATATGATAGGAATAAGCACACTTAGTCATGCAGAACTGTAAAATTCCTCCTAGTGTAAAAATAACACAGAACACTTAAGTTTCCATGAATCATTAATTCTAATTCTTGCAGTGAAAATACTGAATCCATACTCTTCTCATTAGTTTACATCTTTGAGTGAATCACAATTCAACTGAATTATCCCAGCTGTCACTTTAAAACAATCCTAGCCTCATAGTCCTCCATAAATGTTCTGCTAAGCATAACTGGCAATTGAATATTGAACTAGACAGGAATAGATGAGGCAAAATAAAATTTATTTACTAAAGTCCCTACTAAGAAATTTAGGATTAAAAATATTGTGATGCATACTAACACTATTGCATTCAAAATGAAAATACAACCTAGTAATAAGGGTAAAATTATTTATTTTAATGCTTCTGTCACAGTAATTTCCCCCCAAAAGACATATCTATAGGCATAGTTCCTCATAAGTGCCTCAGCAAAAACTTTATTTGCATCTCAAAATATTTTAAAATGTGAGGATTGAATTAGAACCTTCAGAAAAACGAAAATATATAAATCCACACATAAAACCATTAAAACTACTCAAGCACTTTGTTGCTTGCCTTTAATCATAGGGATAGTTCAAGCACACCAAGTATTTTGAGTTTTCTGCCTTCACCTGCTTTCTTTCCTTGCTTTCAGACAGATGTAAGTAGAAGAAGAAATTTTCAGGTAGACCACCAACATTTCAACATCATCAGCTGATGTTGTTGATAGTGAATAGATTACAAGTACCCAGGCAGGCAACAAATCCTCTCACCTTACAAATTCCTAAACGATGTATAAAAAGACCTTGAAGACAAAGTGCTGTATAAAAAATAAAATTAATACTGTTCTAGGATGGTAGTGTCCCCTACCTGGTTCAATGTGAAGCAAATCAAGAAGAGGGTGGCAGTATGATCTAGACCTGAGACAACTACTAGGAATATACAGTGTACAATGAAATCAGCCAATCACTTACATCTTCCTCTCAGACAGGGATGTGAAAATTTCATCAGTGCTGCACAGCAAGATTGGTAATACTCATCAAGGGAGAAGCCTTGCCCTTTCCAACAGATTATCACCACAGTTTACACAGGATGTTGAGAACATTCCTCCACAGAGAAATAGTCTGTGCTCTCTCAGAACAGGCTATGCCTATTCAGTTCTGGTTTTCCCTATAAAGAAAGCATATTATCTGAAACTCTATACAGCTTGGAGTTCGACAGTATGCAGTTGGACCAACAATATCAACACACATTAATGTGTAATAACCCTTAGTATCCTTACTAGTCTGGAAAGCACCGGTACATTTCTTTGTTTCCCATGCAAATTACGGTAAAATAATCCAACACTGAAAGCTCTTCTGAAATTGAGGCAGAAACGTGGTTTCTAGCTATGATTCAGAAACTGTACCATGATCCTATTTCTGGAATAGGAGGAGAGCACTCCTATTGCTATTCCTCCTACTGGCCCTCTGCTTTTATTGGTCACATCCACTCAGCTTCAAAAGAAACAGCTCCACTGCTTCTGGAAGAAAAAGAAAAGGTACTTTCTGACTTTATCTCATTACACTGCAAAGTAGAAGTGGCCATACTCCATATGACAGGAATTCCACATAGGAAAGTTGGATTGACTGCACTGCTTGGTTACTGTTTAGTTTCAACAAATAAAATAATGGTATTATGTAGAAAAAAAAATGTTTTTATGAAAAGCAAAAGCAAAATCTACATAAATATTTACTTAAGACAAAGACTTCAAGCTCTACCTTTCTATTTTATTGTACCCATGTATTTAAAGATCCTGTATTCTTCACTTACTCCAATTATTGTATTTTTTGAATAAGCAACATAATTTAAAAAGGCTCTACAACTGAAAAAAATACCATGGCCTGTTCTGTGCTCAATTACTTTCTTAACTGATTTGGGTGGGGTTTTTTTGTTTGTTTTTTTGGTTGGTTGGTTGGGTTTTTTTTTTTGGAAGCATGTGTGTATGCATGTGCATACAGTTTGTTTTGACTTGTAGCTTTTGGTAAGAAGGATTAATTTTCCTGATTTCTACTACCAAATTCATGGTAAATAGGTTTACCTTAGAACCATAATGGTTCTAAGTTTTTCCTTAAGCAACCTGTGTTTCTTCCCAGAGGAGGATGCAAATGTTACTTATAGACCAAAACAGTCAGTTAATATTCAGTAAAGTCACCCTTCCCAGCTGGCTGCATGCAGAGCAGATTCATAAAAGCTATCAGACCATTTTATTGACTGGCTGGGAAAACAAACCATGGAAAATATGGGGCCATTTTTAAGCTGTTTTTTAAGCAGGAGGAGGGTAAATGGTGGGGCAGCCTCACAGCTGGGGCAGCTCTCAGCCCAATATCAGCTAAAACTCAGAAGCCAGCCAGAAACCAAGTACCTTTTCAGAGATGGTCTATGTGGCATAGGTGTGGATTGTGGTTAAAACACTGCCTTTACGAGCTCTGATGGCCACAAATTACAGTTCTCTGGCACAACAGAATTATGCAAAAAGAAAAAATCTGACTCTTGTGCAAATAAAATTATTTCTCTAGATACCCACGGCACATTAAATACTTCACAGTAACACAGTTTTAATGCATTTTAGCTGAACACTTGAACAATGCTCTTATTTTCCTGTCAGATTGAATAATTCTGTTCCATTTTTGGAGTCCAAGTGCTACATTCTCACCAACTCAGTAAAATGATTAAACTTATTAATTGTCAGTATAGCTGACCTGATTAACAAATGCACACATTCTTCATTCTAGAAAGAATTCTACCAGATTAAAGTTATTTTAAGTTTATTTGGCATAGCATGTTTTGACGTATAAAATCTTCAAATATTTCTCCTTCAAAATTTTATAGCTGTGTACAGACAAATTAATATTTTTGATTAGTGTCAGAATAACACTGCATTACCAGGCCTGTATTTGAGCAGAAAAGCTCTAAGTTTGTTCTCACCAAACAGCCAATAAAAATACATATCACAGAATAATAAATTAAAATAATAGTAAATAACACTAACCTTGAATGTGAGGCCATTTGTCATTTATGTCTGAATAAAAGAGCCTGTAAGCATATTTCTCATACTACTGCTCTGAAATCCCTAAATTCCAAAATTATATAAAACCCACTTATACAGCTATAAATATTTCCAAGGTATTTGCAATGCAAATCACTTTATTATTGTCTCCTGCCTTTGACACTGCCTGTATTTTTTAAAGATTTTTTTGGCTACACAGCAAAGCACTGGTCCAGCATTACTATTTTCTGCCACATGTCAGAAGACTTTAAAAACTACTTCACTGTCAGCCTTTCTGTCACTGTTATTTTTATTCACTAACACAGGTTTCAAAGCTTCTGAAGGCCACAGCAACCTACATGATGTACAGCATAACTTCTCCCACACCAACCCAGTTACTCAGTGGGCTCCTGTCACAGCTGGCCTTTCAGTGAAGTTCACCATCATTACTGGTACAAGTCACCAATTGGCTAGAGCTTGCAGCCTTCTTAAAGATCGTGCCCCTAGCACTTCTGTGTGATGTTCCTGAAAATAATGTGCTGTGCCAGTGCCATAAATAAGAACAGAAAGAATCTTTATTTAGGCAAAACTAAGGGAGAAATCTCATGCCTGGCAGAGGGCTGCTGCAAGGAGCTGCCCACGTGCTCAGCCAGCTGAAGCTCAAGGTAAGATCAGATTCCACAGTTCTCCCATGGACGAGGTGACACGGGTCTGAAAGCATACACAATTTTTTTGCTCTCTTCTGCATGTTATATGTGACATATTTTCTACATGTGCAATTAAGTCTGCATAGAGTAGGATACAGTCACCCAATTTTACAAGAATTTTGTTGTGCTATGAGTGGTGAGATACAATAACCCTTCTCCATCACTTGGAATTAACTTTTTTTTTTTTTTTTTTCACTGCACTGGGTTATTTCTGCAAAGAAACTTAAAAGCTATTTTCTTTGACACTAAATTATCTTGCACTGAAATATGTGAAGCAACAAAATTGTTGAGAAGTTACAGCGTATTAAACAAGTGTAAGATACCTACTAACTGTATGCTAATAAGCACCACTACAGATTCTAACAAGATACTTTATCTTATAGAAGTGGCTTTTTGTTTCATTTACTATTTACACGTAAGATACATGAAAGAAAATAGAATAACTAAAACAGTAAAAATCAGAAGTTCTGGGTAGAGATACAGATAATTTAAATTACTAATACAGATGTTAATAGAACACCTAATGAGTACATCTAGAATTTCTTATAAATCTGGGGGGAGGGGGTTTCCACAGAGCTCAAAGCATATTCTGTACCAAAACCTAACATTTTTACTTGCATTCTGTTAATTCACTGTCTCTTAGTAACTTTTAGTTGCTAAGAAGTAGCAGCCAGCAGAAATCCGTATCATGGTGATAGATATGTTTTATGTATAGAAATGTTTCCCAGTTTCCCAGTAACCCAGTTTCACACCTTTGATCAGCAATGCACTTTTACAGTACTTCATAGTATATTTACAGTTTTATGTCACATGACGATTTTAGGATTTCTCAGCAGGTTTTGCAAGAAAGTAATTTTATTTCTTTATGGACTTTCTGATCATCAGATAACTTTAAAAATTGCTTTAATCTCCTCAGTTTTCAGAAAAGACCAGCCCTCACTTCGTTGTTTCTTAGCAAAAAGGAGTGCACTCTAGTCGTCCTAGGAGTGCATTTATAAAACACAAATCTCATCTGACTATCAAATGGGCTGGTATTGCTTCCAAGTCTTTAAAAGTTTGTGGTCAACAATTATGGAAACTGTTACTACATAGTGCTGATTTCAAAGCTAAAGATTCAGCCAGAACCATGACACCATGTACTGCAGCAATTTCAGGATGTTTTTTCTCCCTCTACTGCACATGCCTAGTTCCTAAGTTGGAACCTATTGGTAACTCCTTTTACTTTCCATTTTGGTCTGTGCTTATCTCTGGGCTCTGGATGTGTGCTCAGCTTAATAGCTGAAATTTGTAAGAGCTAGAAATACTGTTCATAGATACTGCAAGAGAAAAATAGTCCCTTTGAATTTGAATTCTGTTGAAATAAACATCATGTATAATGTGAAGATCCTTTAAACATTCAGAAATTGCACATTAGTATTCATATGTGCTACTGTATGCAACCAATTTAAGAAAACAAAACAAAACAAAATTATTGGATATGACAAAGGCCAACATAAAGTTAAGTTGCTTTTAAATGAACAAAGCAGTATTAAACAACTTTCAGAAGCAAAATCTGAAATTTTGAATTTATGTTCCTTTCTGCTATTCTTTCATAAAAAATGAACAACCCATAAGGCCCCAATAAAAACAGATTGAATAAATTTTTTGGTGAATTAATGTTTCCAATTATACAACCAATAATCAAATTGAAACTATCTCCTTTCTAATCCAATTTTTTCCACCTGTATCACCATTATATGCAAATAACCATTAAACACACCCAAATACATGACCAAACAGATAGCAAGGTAATGTTACTACTTTAATTTTGCTGTTTACAATGTTCATGAAAGAGCCTCACTGTGGGACTCTTGGGAGACTATTTTATCCACTTCAAGTAGCAGAAATACCATCTTTTTATCAAGCTTGAATGCAAAAATAAAGAAAATCACTGCTTTCTGTTTTATAGCTGCATAAGTCTGCCTAAGGTTGGTACACATAAATTGAGATAATACATGAAGATATTGAAATACAAAGCATCAAATTTTGGTATTACTCTCGTTATTACAAAATTAAACCTTGTTCATAACAACATTACATCTCCTTCCTTTCAGAAAATACATAACTTCTTTATGTAAGCTCCTCTCATATATATTTTTTTTGTATTTTAATTGCTTTAATAAAGTATAGTCCAAGCATCAAATCTTAAGCTTCTTTGAATTACAGCAGGTGGTTCAGGAAATACACTGAACCAAATCATGCTTTTAACATTTGCAGAGTTTCAGAACAAATTTCCTGAGCAGAACCATGGTACTAGGAATATGATAGCTCCTAGACAGTCACAGATATGGATGCAATTAGGCACAGACATTGGAGCATCAAGAATCTTCAGACAGTTTGTCTGTCAAACACTAACTTTGATTATCCCTAGCCCAAGTGCTCAGCTATATGCATCCCTGTACATCCAGTCTGATTCCTTGGCCACTAGAATCCAACTTGGTCTTTCCTGAGAACACCAGTGAAATGCTGATGATAAAGTTACAACTTGCACACCTGCTTTTTGCTTCTTTCAGTACCCTTTCGGTTGCTGAAAGAATTAATATGAACAATGCACAATTAACTCAACTGTTTAATCATTACATCAATGTACAATGAAATCAGTAGCTTAAGCACTCAATGCCCTCCATCAATCCATGTTCAGGCCCTCATCTACAATTTTTGTATCTGTTCCATTTTGAACATGCTTTTGCTAAGATTATTTTCACATATTTAGTTTAAGTACCAGTGCACATATTTCAAATTAAGAACCATTAACCTGTCCCAAAACTTTGAAAGCTATCTAAACAAAAGAGATTCTCAGTCTCAAAGAGATTCAATGTAACATATAGAAACAACAAAATATGTAGGAAAGCAAAAGTACTGTAAAACAGATCAGAATAAGTGACAAGAATCATACAAAGTTCTTCTCAGGAATTATTACATTTGTAAGCAAAGACTGAAGTAATACAAGAGGGAAAGAGAAGGTAGCACAAACATGGTGGCCAAAAGCTGGGAGACAAGGAACAATGAAGCCAAGGCAAGAACTGAGAAGCTGCTTCACATCACTTTATATTGCACATATAGAAATAAATAAATGGGGAAAAGATTGAAAAAGGACATCACAGGACCATACAGACTCTCTTTGGTTGATTTTTTTTTTTAAATATTTTATTTTAATTTTCAGGGATTCTTTTAGCACTGATAACACCAAGCTGTTTTAGAACACAAACACTGTCCAGAATTAACAGCTTTACATTCCAACATCATTTAACTCTACATTTTTCATTAAAGTATCTAGAATGCAACAGGAAATTTAGTTCTACTTTCCTTTTATTTAGTTACCCCTTAGCTCAAAAATCTGGAGAAGAAATAATTTTGAAAAGAGATTTTTTTGTATGTGGGATAATGTCTACAGTAACCACAGGGATCACTAGTAGCAATGATACATATCGTGAAAAATATCATGCTTTAGCATTTATTTTCATAAAGTATCACAAAATAAGATATTTAGTTTGGTATCACAACCAAGCATCCTAATTTTTGTGACTTTTTCAATTCAATATACTCAGAAAGAATACCTGACATCAGGAACTGCGTTTAAGAGCATAGCTACAGGAGGCTGTACAGAATATTTAGATGTCAGTGTGTGAAATAAGTAGTCATGCTGTAGAGGAACAGGCCTGGGGCACTCATGTCTCTGAATCACTGCCAGGATCAGCAGATCGTCACTGTAAGGAGGATGCCATTCTTTCTGCACAGCCCTCAACTACCATTTGACACCACTGTAAGAAGGGCAAGACAGTACAATTAAAAACAATGGATTTAAAAGGAGACAAGAATGAAATGCAGTTATTGGACCTAAAGAATGCTGTTACCTGGATTCTGTAACAGAAGTTGGCCATTCATTTTATAATCAACTTTTACGATCATCTTTGCTTCAGATTGCTTGTTCTGGTCATATACACCGGGTTTATTACATACTAAAGAATCCCTCTACAATAGCATAAGTAATGAAAAAGATAAACCTGCTAGGCAATCAGGAGCAGGAAGGATATTTAAATCCTAACTGTATCAGAGAGTGAGCTGAAAAAGCTGCTGCCACTTTCAGTTAGTGCAGTGTTTGATTTGCCTTGCAGGGCCAAAATGCTCTAAGGACCATCTGGGGCAAGGGGGTGTGTGAGGGTTTTTCATTCTTGTTTAATCTTAATGTAGGATTACATAGTTTTTCAGAGCCAAGGTACTGATGATTACTTATAATGAAATGCTACTGGAAGATGGTTGTAATTAGATTGGTTTGCATAAGATACAGAGCATATAATACATTTTTACCTATAGCTAAGCACACAAGCTTATTTACCTGGATGAGGCAAAACTTGGCTTAAAATTGAGACTTTAATAATCCTACCAACAGATTCTGCTGTTCTATCAATTGCACATGTACTACTATTCACAGGAACCAAATTAAGCATCAGCTAGCATGAAATTACATTCAGGATTAATATTAAAAAATCCAGACAGGTACAACATATGAAGTTTTTAAAATATATTTCGTATGACATGAGTTTGGAATTTCTTGTAATTTCAACAGAGTGCTTATCTGAACTAAACAGAAAGATAGTGTGGGTCCATGTAAGGAACTATAAATCTAATCTATTGCAAGATTATGCTACTATTGGAAAACACAAACAATAGCAAAATCATAATGAATGTAATTTTTTATTAGTACAGGAGCAATTGCATGCTGATTTTTTAAAGGCAGCAAACTTACTGTGATGACATTGATTTGTTACATCTTTTCTCCTACCTATACAAAACTAATGAATACATAAGCTTCTTAAAATATTAGCTACTCTTACTTAAAGTTTACCTCTCATTTAAAATCCTTTCAGTTTTACTAAAATTCACTTACCTGAAAAGTATAAAACCGGGTCCCATTAGGAGGATGCACTTTAGGAGAGGCAGAGACAGTGTTCATATCCGAGAATATCATTTCTGGTCACACACAATACAATCCACAGAGAGCTACAGATGCAGAGCAGAGTGCTAAGCTCGGAGACAAATCCTTTTAAACATTTAGGGAGGCAATTGGACAAAATTCCGTCTGCCCCATCCGTTCAGGCGTACAGTGACAGTGCTTTGCATTCCTCACTCCTGCATCCGTGAGCTAAACTGTAAGGTCACTGCTCCCTGACCTCCAGCTCAGCTAGCCCCTTGTGATATGCACGACGAATAAAAATTAGAAATGCCAAAGAAAAGAGAGCCAGAGCCCACAGCACATGGAGCCTGTGCAGAATCTGGCAACGCTTTGGACCTGCCCATCTGTTCTCAGTGATAATCACCTCCCTCCACCACAGCCTTGCAAAGTGATTATGCTAAGCATCCCAGTTAACCAATAAAACACAGTTTCATTTCAAGCAAGCATGCACAGTGAAAAACAGAGGACCTCTTCTGACTAACCTGAAGCATGCCTCGTGTTCAGTCTGTAGCTGTATTTGATAACAACGACAATTTTATCATTTCAGTTGCTGACAGCTATGTTAACACATACAACTTGCTTTAATTAACACAAAGGTGGCTTTTTTGTCGTTTTGACTGTCTTGTCTAGAAAAAAAAGAAACTCTGTATTGCACTCCAAATTAGGTTTTTTTACATTTCTTAAATGTTGGTGCTACTACTGGGGAGAAATAAGTATTTGTCAGACTGCTGAAAGAGCTATAGTCAGTTTAAATATAATATACATTATCAGCTTCTCTTTTCTCTTTTTCTTTTTTTCCTAGTATTTTTTTCTCATCTTCAGTCTGAATTTCTCTTGAAGAAAGGTTTACCTAACATTGCTAAGTATAAGGTTGGAACTTTATTCTGAGCCTTACTGTGCTTAGTAAAGCTATATACCTACAGTTTAATTCAATAGCTATGCACAAGATGTTTTAAAGAAGTTATTTTTTAAAGCTGATAATACTTGTGAATACCTGCACTGAACATTCAAAAATCATTCATCTTTTCTTCAAACACAGATCATCTGAACTACATGAAGATGATAAAGGAAGAACTTGACACCTTTCAGAAACAAAAAATAAGTGTTCAATTTACAGAAATTGAAAAGTAGGGTTACAGAAAAGGGTAAAATTGTAAAGTGGTTGCAAAACTAACTTTGCATGTTCTGTCAAGCACTTTGTATTTTATTCACAAGATTTAAAAGAGACAGAAAAACCTCTTAAGAAATGGTACTTTCAAAAGGAACTTGTCAAAATTCTAAAAGCCTGGTAAGTTGCCAGGCTGTCTGTGTTTTTTATTCTGTTTTATCTTAATGCTTTTAGCAATAGGAGATAATGCAGCTTCTAAAGTAAAATGACTATGAAAGGAGTTGGAAAAGATGAAGAGATGTCTGTCTGTTTAAATGTGTATGTCAGAGTGGCGCATACTGCAATAATATTTTGTAAGCCAAGGAGAAAAAAAATCTTCTCAGACCCTATTCACATCTAACAATTTCTTATAATTACCATGATATGGCTTCTAGAGCATTTACAGAATCAAAGCAAAACTACTGTCTGGAAAATTTTCTTAAGACCTAGATTTCAGATCACAGTGTATTCTCCCCTCTTAGATTTCTCTTCCAGAAGATCTAGATGCTTGTATTAGCAAAGAGGCCCCTCAACTGGTCAAATGAAAGACACCAGTTTATTTATAATCTGAGTAGAGAATCTTTTATCATGAGCTGATACTTTCTTCTTTATAATATGCCTACCAAACACATGCTATTTCTCCACAGTGCAAGGAATGAAGTTTCTTTTATGGACATTTAAAATGGTTTGGCCTGGAAAAAGAAAGAGGTTTACATCAGTTTCCTAACCAAATGCATAAATTGAAGAATTCATGTGCAAAATCCCATGTACATTCCTCTGACAGACAAGTACTTTCACTACTTTACACTACTCAGTAACTGTACCTATAGCTTGAAATTCTCTTGCTTCAATTTTCATAACTTTTCATCTTTGTTTCTACCAGGGATAGAGAAAACTCAGTTCATTTTCTCATACTAGCATGTGCTAAATCTTAAGGTAGTTAATTCACAGTTAAACTCAACTGCTCTAGTCACAGTTAAAATAATGCCTTTCATGATCATAACACTACTGCTGTATTTAGACTTGCTAGTTCCCTATTTGTTCCTCTAGGACTGCACATCTTTTAGCTATAGCCTTCCACTGAGAGCTCTTACTAGGATCATGGTTCACCATGTCTTGGCTGCCTGTTACTTGAAAAATCATTTTCAAATTACTGTTCCTGGGGTTTTTTTCCTGTTGTTTTGGCTTTCCTGCCTAGGTGGAGAAATCTGCAGTTAAAAGACCTTCCACCAACGCCACCACAAAAAAAAAAAAAAAAAAAAAAAAAAAAAAAAAAAAAAAAAAAAAAAAAAAAAAAAAAAAAAGGCAACATTCCCCACCATGCCTACATTTCAGTTCCAATAAACATATCTCCCTATCTAATCAGTATAAATCTGGAGAGAAGGCATAGGTTGTAACAGTTGTTCTAACTCTCCACTAACTTCCACCCTGTGAGGAATGGTAATGACCATGAATTTTCTTCTATCTCACTGCAATACAAACAACATCATATTCTTGTAGGATCTTCATGGAATCAGGGTGTCATTTTGGTGTAACACTGAAAATAGATTGAAAACATTTGTTTACAGCAGTTTTTTTTCTGAAAAATATGAAACTAGCCTCCTGTCAGGAAGCATTTAGAGCACAGGTGGATTCAGTAAAGCATGAACTGATGCATGGCAGAATGAGTGCTCACAATTACAGAAAGAGTTGCATTTCAGAAAAGCCAGCAGCCCCAAAGATGGGATTCAGCAATCTTCTTGGAACAAGGAGCTGGACCCAGGTGTCCCATGCCTAATTGAATGCAACAAAGACTAAGAAGGGTATCAAGCAACATGAACCGAAAAACAGCAGAAAATGGAACTAAAGGAAACTGAAGAGACCCAACAGGACAGAGAAACACACCTAAAGACCACGACTACAGCTCAATGGTAGAAATACTTACAATGGATGCAATCCCCATTCAAATATTTGCTCCCATGAATCTTATGATGATTTAATTATTCCATAAACTGAGACTTGTAGTGGAGGAAAAATAAATCTCATAGATGAAAAAGTTCTACATGTTTAAAATTAAGAGATATGGCAATGCTCCTGAGATGGCTTTAGCTCTGGTTACTTTTGAATGTATGAGTTACCAAGCACTGAATCTGTATCATATGAATTATGTTGAACTTTACATTTTAACTAGATACTACTCTCCAAAATTTTCAGTGTGACTGTGTATTTAATTTTTATAAGTGGGGTGATTGTGTATTTAAATTTTTAAGTGGGTTTTTTTATGCATAGCCTACAATTTTTGATAGTAGGTACAAAACCCAAGATATGTTACATATATCAGACATATATATTAAAAAAAACAGTAAGTCACACATCAAAAAGGAAGGCATATTTATGTATATGTCAGACGATTATGTAAAGTCCTTTGAAAATTCAGGGACACTAATACAAACCCTTCTATTTCTGACCATGGAGACAAGATGCACTTTTTAAAACTGACAAACACACTTAGCTTTTTAATGTGCTAGTGCTTGTGATATATAGTTTCTCTTGAGAATATGTAGTGCAATATAAACCAGATGTTTTGAGTTAAGATCTAAATCACCAGCTCTTACTGAATTAGGTGATTATTATCCAGAAATTAGGTGGTAATTATCCAGAAACAAGGACTTTATATCACGTATTATTCTCATTTCTGTCTCTATCAAGGAAAACCGTGTTAAAGAAACATGCCTTCCTCCAGGAGCAGTGTGAGTGTGTGATTTTCAGAACAATAGAGAGCTTTCACATTAAACCACTAGACCTCATCACTTCTACTTCATAGACTCAGAGAAACCTTACTAATCTTCCAATATTGACAACACTGTACTTGAATTGATGTTTCTTTATTATATTCTGCTGTAGACATCAAAATAGAGGGAGTATCACATGATATATTACTCCTCTGGCTAAAAATATCCAGATTTTTTTTAAACTGAAAAATGTAAATGTTTAAAGAGTACCGTCTTCCAACTATTAATGTCTGGAAATGATGTTAAACATTTACCACAGTTCAGAAAAAAAAGATATTCAATTGCATTTCAGATTTTAATGACTGTCTTCACGAAGTCACACATGAAATCTAATTGGTTTTTATATCCAAATTTATTTACAGCTCCTTTCAGCTTATTTAATGAAGTTCAACACCAAGAGTATTACTTTTTTTCCCTCATCAACAAAGCAACACAAAAGCAAAATCTGATGAAGATACTTTAAAGAATGTATAAAACTCACACATATCAAATTTCAGAAACTAACCATTTCCAGCTGGAATAGCTCCCAGAAAGCAAAGTGGGGGAATTAAAGATAATGAAACATAGAACAAATAAGTTCTTGCTCCCTTTCAGGCTTCTAGTACTAATAGAAAATCCTTATAGAATTTAAAACTGATAGAAATAGATAAGCTGATCTTATCAATAAGTAAAGCCTGTTTTTTATCTTGTCTCTGTAATTAAGAGCAAATTATCAACATTTCCATCATTGGTCTTTGTTGCCTTTGAGTATAAAAATACCAATTTGTACCAGGAAGTGTCTCACAAGAACAAGTGCCAGTACCAAGGCAGTATGAGCTTATGAGCCCTATTTTAACTCTGAACATAAAGATTTGTGTAACCCTTGATGATAATACACTGCAGAACAAAATATCTTCCATTAGAAGTAAAAATATATGTCAGAAATACTGAAGGATAAAACATGTACCGACAGGTTTATTCTTTATGATGGCTTCCCTTTCAAGCATGAGAACAATGACAAAACTTTCACAGGAAGTGCAATTATGAATACAATTTCTTTTTAAAGTAATCTTGCTTTGTTGCATATACTGAAATATTTTGCCAAGTATTGCATTTGCTTTGAAATAAATAGAGTCAACATCAACTAATCTGCTTCAAACTCTTAAAACCATTTTTCCTTTAAATGGCAAAATTGAGCATACGTTTGCATAACAGTAAATCTCTCTATGCTATGAAAGGTCAATAAAATTAAAATTGCTCATTCAATATCTAAGCCAGTTTATGAATACAGTTGCTCATTCAGAATATATTTTCCATAACCTATCAAGTATGCAGCCCATAATCAACAAATTTGGAAGCCAACCATAATGACACTAAGTCCAAAAGACACCATTTGATTGCTGGTGCAGGAGTCAAATTTCCCTTTCTTTTGTATTCTGGACAAGCAATTTTTGGCCACAGCTACGACTCCTGTGCAGCACTGCCCTACAATATTCTGGTTATCACAGGTGTAAGAATTAATTCTCCCACTCTGAAGACTTAACAATTAAATAGTTCTATATCTGACTCCCTTTCCACATGGTTCGACAAAGCCAGGATGGAATATCCAAAGCACCATTCCATTTTCCTTGAAAAAATTCAAGTTCCCAGCACTGAATCTGTGCTTCTTCTGTATAATTCAACCAACAGTAAATCAAGATTGTACACAGAGGCTATTAGGTAATTGAAATGAACCTGATATAAACACCGGTTTTATCTTTTTTAAGTTAATGTGTTGAAGATAGTGACTGACTGAGTGAATCTAAAAAGGAAATGGAATGGACACTTAATGCTTGTTTATAGAGAAGTAAAGTGGACTTTAAGCACCACGTGAGAGTTAAAGGAGAGGATGGCAGAGTTGTGAGAAAGTGTAGTAAACCAAACTACAAACATTTGAGATATTTATCTCTGAAAGTTAATTCATACCTGATTTGAAAAGATATTTCCTTTTCTCTTCTCCATAACTCTTGGGTTGCAACTGCCAAAAGCACCAACACTAAGCTATATTTGCTATATATAACGGTCCTCTGCCATTCACTTTTGACGCCTGAACTACATTTCTGTTTTATGACATGACTACAGATTTCATAAAAAAGTTTAGATGGTCCTCGGAATCAAAGACAATTTTTTACGTAGAATCAAAGAAGTGACTGCTTTTATGTACATTTTTAACATTTTGGTCAAATCTAACATTAACTCTTGATGAATCAAGACCAAGACCTTTAAAGTAGTGTGATCCCAGATAGTAGAAAAGAAATAATGTAAACAGTCAGGTTGTTATTTCACCATGTGTCATATCACTTACGTGTCAGTTTTGTTATTTATGCTTTAAGTTGATTATATTGCAACATTATACACGGTGGTATCAAGGCACTTGGCAAAATACAAGTAATTTATTATCAGCAAATGTAGAATCTAAATCATGTACATTACTGCAAAGGAGCACAGTACATTAAGGATGAGCGAAATTATGAAAGAACAGAAGATCATAATCATTGCCTATGTATCATCATCAGCAGAGTGGCTTTTTCTTTTTAAGTGAACATCTTACATTATGTGCCTTGTCCTGAGGATAAAAATAGGATGAAATCATATGAGGGAAAAAAAGAAGATACAAATTTGAGATAATGTGCTCAGGTACTACAACTTACTGTTAATAGATATCCTCTCTAACCTTCCTATCCTCCCTTCAAAAATACTTTTTCTTCCTAAATGTATTATTTTATTCACTTTGATTCTGTTAATTTATTTTATACTGCAATTGTTCTGCAATCTTTACACAGAGATGTACCCTTTCCTGGAAGTATAAAAAGTGTTCAGAGAGTAAATTACTAATGAAAATGAGTAACAGAATTTGATCTAGAAGACAAAGGCAGTCAGGAAAGCTTGTGCCAAGACAATTGTCTGTTACTTATTTCTATTTCTGCTCCATCTGAAAAGTATCTTTTGTCATAATGAGTGATGCAACTTGCTAAACTGGTCCATTGAGTAAGAATTTACAGAAACGAATCAAAAGCTAAAATTCATAACTGATTACTCCCATATTTTGCATGAGAACTGGAAATACTCTCTTGAGTAAGGACTGTGGACATCAGCAGGCCTTTGTAAAAGGAGGTCTGTTTACTTTCTTGATTAAAATTTCATGATTTTTCTATACTCACAGTGAATATTTTCTGAATGAAATGAACACAAACTTGAAAAGAATAAACGCATAAAATTACATAATCATGCCCTCTTTCACATTGTGAAAAAAATTGAAATATTACTGATGATTTAATAAAATTCCCTTAAGTAGATATAGCCTGGTAGCTTTTCTGTCCTGAATATAGTATGAGAAACAATCCTGAATTGGATCACAACCCTGGGAATTGGAATCTGCTGAAGGACTGTTGACAGTCATACTTACAAAAGCAGTAACTAATTAAATTGTTTAATTAATGACATTTGTCAAATAATTTTCAGAGATGCTCAGTCTCTGAATAGCCTCTCTCAAGTCACATCAGCCCTGCTGATGCCATTTTGAGCGTGTAGGTCTCACTGTTGTACACTTAAGAGGCAAAGCACTTGGAGTGACTGAGAAAGTGAAAATGACAGACCTGTTGCTCCAACTTTATTCACAAAATGCAGTCTCCTAAAGAAAATGTAAAATTCCCTTTTATAGCTAGACACAACCAATAAAATATTTTGTTGCCTTTTTCTTTAAGTACATGGCACAAATCAGTAATAACATATTAGCTTGAAAAGACCTCAAGATTTTGCTGTGGTGTACATCTCTTAATTGTCATACATACAGCCTTAAAGTGGTCATGGTAGAAAGCAGTCCCTTCTAACAAGGTATCCTATCTGTGCTTGTCCTTAACCTCTTGATGCCCTTCTCTCTTCTGAAAGTGCAGTGGCAGTGTTTGTGTACTGATACTGTCTAAAATCATCTTTCCATCAGAGAAAAGATATAGGATTATGAAACAAAACAGTCAATACCGGCCTGAGGGCAAATGGCTGTTCTAGGCTTGAGTCAGCACACTTTCATTTCCCCTTACAAACTATTATAAAAATATAGAACGATCCAGCAACTGCATAGCTATATTAAGTAGAAAAAAATGTTGCATTTTTCTGTGCAAAAAAATTATTATATACAAACAGAGCTGAAAGATACTTTACCAGTGCTAGAAAATTCCATTGAACTACATATTTTTTGGTTTTTTATTTTTTATTTTTTATTTAATTTGCAACTCAGACTTGGCCAATCATAGAATATGGTATGCCAATTAATTCTGATTTAATGTTGACTTCCAGTTACCCTATTTATCTTCCTGGAAGTTCTAAAAGGAACGTCAATAGACGACAGTATAAAATCACAATTTTTCCAATCTTCAGGCTGAATGGTTTCAAAACTCGCTAAATCCCCCCAAAAGGACTTTCTAAGTCTTAATCTTCACAACAGTTAACTTTTTGCTTTATTAAACATGCTTTGGGGAAAAGAAAAAAAAAAAAAAGTAGGATAGGATATTAAGTAAGATTGGACATAGGAAAAACAAAAGTATTATCTATTTCCTTTCTGCATTCAGTCAGAATGACTTCAATATTTATCACGCAAGTGACTAAGCAGCATCATTCACGATTAATCTTGCCATGCATCTAAAAAGTGCCATAGACTTAAGCAGTGGAATCTGTATGTTCTTAGCATTCTTATGGCTTAATCTGTATCTCAAGGTAGAACACTGAGATGAAGATGGATTGATAATCAACAAACACGTTTGCCAATATTAAATGAAGATAGAACTGTTATTATTAAGGACCACAGTCTAAAAACCTACACTTGGACAGGAAAAATACTTACTTGACAAGAGCGTAAAAATGTAGTGAAACCTAAATTAAATACTGCGATACTGACAGAGTACTGCTCTCATTGAACAAAACCTTGGCCCCTCTATATGGGAGCAGATGACTATTGCCTGCTGTTCTGCACTCACAGCTCATTTTGAAAATGCTGAAAGCTTAGTGGTAAGACTATAAAGTTTCTAGATCAAAAGAAGAAAATTATTCATGGACAGAGAATCTCAGGTGGAATGAGAGCAGATGGAAAGCTGGGAATTATGAAGCTGCTATTGAGCAAGGACACATTGAAATGTCCTTGCCAAGGGAAGGTAGCTTTTGCATTTCCTTCTTTCATGGGAGCAATGGTAGAAATGAACCTTGGCATCTTCTGGTGGGCTTTATTTGCAGTGGAGCGTCTGTGTCTCTTGTGTGTTACCACAGGCTTCCTTTACAGCCAATAAAGACAGGCTCTTTCAAGGGGCACTGTTTCTGACCTATTTTAGATGTCTATTTTAGTTTGAGATGAATCACGCTACAGAGGTGGGAGGCAGAAAAGACAGAAATGCCTACGCTCTACATATCTGAAGTTAAGTGCACTGAATCCTACCCTGGGAGCCTGAACTGAATGTTAAACAAGTTATCAAAACATGACAAGAAGATACTATAATCAATGACAAAACCCCCACCACTGATTAAATACACCTGAGGGAAAATTACGATCAGAAATGTTTCTGTAACTATGTGAAACAAAACCAAAACCACACAAACCCCGAAAATGGCTTTTCCTACTTTCCTGAAACAAATTATGTGAAAAGCAACATCTGCAGCAACAAATTCACAGTCACATCCAGATTAAGTCTGCTGCTATAATCACAGGGAAGATTAACATCCCAGAATAAGATACAAAAGACTACGGAGCATGGCAAAATTAACTGCAAAATTATTTACATTTTATTAAAGGATATAATGTGACACATCAAGTTAAATCACACCTAAAAGGTTAAATAATAAAGCAACCTCAGGCCAGGCAGCTCCTAATTCGTAGTACTATATCTGTGCTTATTTCACCTTCACTGCAGTATGGGCATGTTTCTTATGAACATTAAACAGATATTGTAGACATTTTTTACAAATCAAAGCTCGGAATTTTTTTAGGTCGTCACAGAATTTCACATATTATATTTCATGCCATTTCATGCAGCAGCTTTACATTTTGATTAGTGTCAAGTAGTGGTAATGTTAATTAGTATGTTCCTAAAGTGGCACAGAAAATCTTAAAAAACCAGCAGAGTACTATAAATTAAAATGTACGTGAAATATATGCACTTGTGGTAAATAGAATAGTGAAACCATAATACTTGTCATGTGTAGGAAATTCTCCTAACATTAGTGCATTAAGAATTTCCTTTTAAAGGAAAAAAAAAAAAAAAAAAGTACCAAAAGAGTCAACTACAGGTTTAACCTGCATTGTCCATATAAAGATTTAGTCCTTTCCTGAGTCTGATGTAGGACATATTCTCACCAATACCTCATGGGAAAGATTGCCATAGGAAAAAATCACACATTATCTTTCCTCTTCACCAACTGGCCTCTCTTCTCTAAAGAAAATAAATAGATACATCTTTAGCATAGCTCCTCTACAGAAGTCACATTTTACATAAATACATCCTTGTTCCTTTAACTAAACAGCGCTAATCCTGACAGCCTCTCTTCACTTAAAAATTCCTTCTTAGCCCTGATCATTTTCACTGTCTCTGCATCTCCAGATAGTAGCTTACCATGATGGAATATATCTTGTTCCCTCTCTGCACAGCCAGATGGAAATCAGAAGGAAACATTTTATCTTACTCGTACTCCTGTCCATTTACCAAGCCTCCAAACCTTCTAGCTGGTGCATGGAGTGCGGCTCTGCAAGTGCAGTTAAGTGTGGTTTCCTAAGATTGAACAACCTTGCAACTCAGAATAAACAGGTGGCATATAAACCAAATCAGACCAGTGCAAATACAATTCTAACTCAAAGTTTTCAGTCACTGATCAAGAAAGATATTTTATTAAATGGCAGAATGGTTTTCAATATTTGCACAGTCTGTTTAAGCGAAAAACTTAAGATGACCATGAACGTTGTTTGACAGACAAGCAAGATAGAACAGTTGGGAAAATAAATCGCAGATGAGTCAACAATTAAAATAAAACTTGTGATTTTATTTTTAAAAAAATTCTTATGACTCATTCACAATTATCTCCCCATAAGCTTCCATTATACACACTCCGCCTTCTAATATCTGAACAGATGAACTTGGTTTATGTGCAAATTAACCAAGATATTTTATTGCTTCTGTGTCTTTGAACTGTCCACATATTAAAATAACCTTCAAAAATTCTTCCTAATTTCTGAAAGTTTATTTTTGCAGTTAATGGATCTGAAAGGTAATTTAGTAAAAGGTTATTGGAGTACAAAATGCTCACTTTGCAACACTGAGTGCTATACTTAAATGTAATATGACACATTTGATCATGTTCCATGGTTAAAAAACATCCTTTTTCATGAGGGCTAAAAATTAGCTTTTATATTAGCAGCAACTTAAAACACACACAAATCTTTCTTGGATACTCTTTCAAATAACTCCTTTTTCATTTCAGTTGTTTATTGCTTCAGTTTAGACAAAGATCATCCTCCCAAGCAATCCCATCCCAAACATTACTGTTTCACTGTTACTGCCCATTTCTAGAGTTGCAATTAATTAATGGAGCAAGAAAGAGGAAGGCATAATGTGTCAAAGCTAAAACAGAAGAGACATGAGTTGGCATGGAGGCTGTGACACCATTAGAGGGAAATGGAAAGCTATATTCATAGGAGTAAACTAAATGTGCTTGGGAAAGTTCCCAATTGTCGTGGCCAACTGGCACAGTGGAGTACACAAATATGTTAGTCAACACTAAAGTGTCCAAAGAGCCCGCATGCAAACTGCTTATTGGGAATGGTCCCTGCAACTGTCCTATTCTCACACCATAATTAGTAATTGCCTGGAAAAAGTATAAATTAGAGTGAATGAAAAGTGTGCTAGAGTCAGGGCCAACAGATTACTACTACAGCTAATTGTATTTGACCATCCAGGAACATTTCCCAGTACTATTTGATTTACTTGCATATAAACATGATACACCTTTCCAGAAGATTTAAAGTTATGGAACACAGTAAAAGATTTTATGCATTTCCTGTCTTGCTGTTGAAAATCATTTAATGTTAAGGGATATAAGAGATAGGATATGAATGATTAATACCAACCAACTATTTCCAAAACTTCAATCAAGATAAATCAGACTGGATGCAGCGTCATAGTTGCATTTTCGACTGAAGAATGCAATATTATATTTGGGAAGAGAATCCAGATTGGTATCATGGATAATGGTTACTTTTCATTTCACTCAGTTATCCCTAGCTGTTGATGTTGAAGGCCACTGCCTTTTGTCCTCTGACTGTTTGCCTGGGAGAAGAGGTCGACCCCCACCTGGCTACCTTACAGACAGCTGGAGAGAGGGATGAGGTCACTCCTGAGCCAGGCTAAACCACCCCAGCTCCCTCAGCCACTTCTCATGTCTGTGCTCTAGACCCTTCACCAGCTCTGTTGTCACTCTCTCAACACACTCAGCACCTCGATGTCATTTTTCAGTGAGGAGCCCAAACCTGAACACAGACTCCATGGTGCAGCCTTTCCAGTGTTGGGTACAGGGAGATGCATGTCCCTGCTCCTGCTGGCCACACCATTCCTGATCCAGACCAGGATGCCACTGGCCTTCTCGGCCACATGGGCACACACTGGTTCATGTTCAGCTGCTGTCAAACCAGCACACCCAGCTCCTTTCCTCCTGGGCCACTTCCCAGCCACTCTACCCCAAATCTGCATCACTGCTTGGGGGTGTTGTGACCCAATGCAGGACCCAGAACTTGGCTTTGTTGAAATTCATGCAACTGGCCTTGACCCATTGGTACAGCCTGTCCATGTTTTCCTTTTATTCTATTCTAAGCATTAAAACTATGTGGAGTGGCTGTCCTTATCTTATGGAAATATAAAGCTGTAGTTGCATAGCACTTTTGGGTTGGCTTGTTTTCTTGATTTGTCAGGTTAGCTCATCATGAAAATTTTCTAGATTAATGTATTACGAGACTTATTCCACATTTCCTAAAATGTGCCATAATGAACTACTCTGGATGATGACGCTCTTTGTGACCTGAAACATTTTCTCCTGAAAGGGTTTTAAAATTATTGACATGCTGATAATTGCTCTTTAAATAAGAAAATACTGAATTTCTTAAGATTTGGGCTTATAAATAACTTAATGTTGCTAACACCCATATAGAAAAATCTGTATTTCTCTGTGTTGCAATTGCATCCCAGTGATTCAGCCTCTTTTCTTCTGTGCAACTTCAGATGGGGCTGTTTCTTACTTTTTATTATATATCAGTAATTCAGACTGACATTGGCAAATTGTGGCCAAAACTGCTAATTTTTATATCCAGCATGATATTACATGACCAAAGAAATTTTGTCATTCTTACTGGGAATTCTTGACAACTGCAAATCTTAGATGATGTTAAGAATGAAGACCATGTGCCAAGACCAGATCTTGATTATCTGTTAATTCTTACAATTATAATTTGATCAAAACACATAAGTAGTCTATAGCAGAGGCAGCATGGCATGCTCCAGAGGAGCATCCAACTGCTGTAGACAGAATACAGGATTTTCTCATTCTCCTCCCTTGCCACATTTCAATATCTTACCAGTTGTAATCAGTGGCACAGCAGAGTTCAAAAGACAATCACCTTCAGGGAGTGTTCTTGATGTAATCACCAAAATACAGATCATATTCCATCTTGCGGACAGAACCACTGCATAAAACTGTAGATGCCTCTACTTGAAAAAACTGAGGTCTTACAAACTTGGTTTGGTTTTTTTTTCGTCCTGCTTGTTTCACCAATTATTTCACCCTTCAGCAATATGCAGCTACAAGCAGCTGACTCTGGAATAGCAATTTTTAATTAAAACCTGTTTCTCCCCCTTTTTGTTTCAGTTAATTATTGCCAGGAGGTGTTGCTAACCACAGGCCCTTTTCAATACATTCTGAGCATGCTCATATCCTATCACCTTCCACAGAAAAGATGGGTGCTCAGCATCTGGTAAGTGGTAAGTGGGAGGACATGGATATTTCTCTGGCAGCCGAGCTATGCTAAGTGAAAAATCTACACTGATAAGTCTTTATTTTTAATTAGTTTTTCATTAAAAGAAATTACTTCCAGTAGCGAATAAAATTTCCATAAAAATCTAGAAGTACAGAATGGAAATTACTCTGTCAGTTATAAGAGTAAATAACTTTTGACAGAATGTTCATCATTCAATGATTTTCAGTGTTTCCTAGATCAAGTCTTAAATCTGTAATATTTATGCTTTCATGATAATTCACTTCATACTTCACATTTACTTCATGATCAGTTGGAGATTTATTATCTAAGCTTGGGCTAGGATCATGTGGATAAATTCAGAGCACTGAATGTTTTTGCTCATTCATTCCTTTAAGAAAAAAGTGATTAATTATAATGTTTATTAAATGCTGCCATCAAAACTACACCAGACCTTTTCTATCAGAACAGACAACATACATGTTGCTGTTCTATGGATTTGGTAGGCTATACAACGAACATGTTTCAGTTTAGGCATTGATAAACACGGGGTTTATCTTGTTTACTGTCTTGTTTCTCTTTATATTGGCTTCTTCAGGAATTTGGTAAGCTAGTTTTATAGGAACTATTAAGAAAATGTTGCTTTCATTAAAGTCTTGTTGGGTCAGATCTTTAAATGTTTTGTTGTGAAGATGGCAGAACACAGGGGTTGTGTCTAAGGCTATTCAGGTATGTTCCTATCCACAGAAAAGTCAAAAATGGTACAGCTCTGTGCAGCCCTTTTTGCTCTATTGACTGTGATACATCAGCCCTGGAAACATACTCAGAGAGAAGAATACACTTTTACTCCTTTCCTCCGGCTGATATAGAAAACACCACTGACCTACACCCTGAAACACACACACTATGAACACTGCGACTCCGAAATGCATCCCCTAATAACTTACACTAAGCAACTAGGCTATTTCAAACAAATGTTATTCTATATGAGTAGGTTTCAAAACTGCTACAAAGCAAAGGCTGCCTGACAGAACAGTGTTTCTGCTGACACAGAATATTTACGGCAGAGATATTGCAAAGATGGCGTAAGGGAAAAAATGGCTTAGATTGGAAGATAAGGAACTTTCTCCCTCAAACTAGGCTACATAAATAAAAGGATGTGGTAACAACAGTGGACTGTTTACATGACTGCCATCAAAAAAAGACAATCTACCATCCAAGTGAGGACTTAACCCTCTTGAAATGGGTTTTCCCTGTAATTCAATATACAAGCATCTTAATGTACATGTAAGGGTTCAAAAGAATTGTCTAGCCCAATGAATAATAAGAAGATTTATACTTTTCTATTTCAGCTAATAAAAAGCCAGAGCTACTCTTTTTCTATGCTATGTCATCAGTTGAGGGAGGGTTTTGTGGGCAGCATGTGAGCACAATAGCAGTGTGCGAAGTGAATAAGGTTCACAGCAAAACCCAGAACACTTCTGACTTCCTACTGCTGAAAGACTACATAACTGGAAGAGACTTACAAATATTTAAATATTACTTTGTCCACTGTGTCTTGCACTGGGTTTTTGTCAACTAAGACATCTTAAAAATCAGCCTTCTAAAACTAAAAAGTACTAAGAAAACAAATCTTCATCTTCAGAAAGATGAGGACGTTTCTTCATGAAGAAAGACAGGAAAACCAAGCCAAACACAAGTAAATAGGAAGATACTTCAAAGGAATTCCCGTTATGTGAAAGATGCAACATTCTCACTGAACTGTGTTTGCTTCTAAAATGAAACTGATTCTCCCCATATGACTTGCAATTGCAAATACAAAGAGGACAAATGTGTATATCAAACTATTCATGCCAAAATAATTTGTGAATCAGCCTACCAAAGGTCACATCAGAGTTTCACACTGGCTTTTAAATAGAGGCTTTAGAAAAAAAAATGCTTAGGACAGCCACTGACACACTTGCAAAGAAGAAAAAAACACCTGACTCCTAAGAAATTATTTAAAAATATTTATCAGCTTACAGGTAACTTTCTTCAGAAAGCACAGGTTCAATTTCACACTAATCTCTGCCCAGTACCATGGTTTTCCACATACAGTAAATAGGCATTGCATGCTGTGTACCAGAGCTTAGAAAGTGGCCCCTCATTCCCTAAGCAGGCTTTCCTTTAAGCACATGCCTATCCTATTTCAAAAGTAAGGGCTCACTTTCTAACCTCTGCCAAGCAGTGAGTGCACACCTACAGACATTCAGCAGCACACAGGAACCTGATGGTTTCCCAGAGGTACAGTGAAATATGTCACAAATCCAACAAGCACCCGGGCGCTAAATCTTTGGAGAATAGCCAAGTTAACTCAGACGCTTTAGAGGCCTATTTTCATTTTAATGGACAAGGAAGGGAAGAATTACGCACACAGCTCATTTTATTCCTAGCAAGAGTGGCTTGTGAAGTGACAGGAGAAGAACAGGCATCCTCCCGGTGAGTCTGAGTCTGGAGCATCCCTCGGTGCGCGGCCAGCCGGGCACGGGCAGAGCGGAGCGCTCCCTCGTCCCTTCCCCGATCGCCACCTGCCGTCCCTGCCGCCGGGGACCGCCCAGGATGCCTCCATCTGGAGGGCAAAAGGGGCTTGGCACAGCTGGAGACAAACTGTAACTCTGGGGAGACGCAGCGTCTTTTGCTGGAACGAGGACAATGCTGGAAATAATGATGTCTGCCAGGGCTTCTCCCCTGGCTGCCGTTCCGCCGCACAGGACCTGCTTCTGGGAAAATAAATCCCACCCACGGGAGATGGGTGCTTGCTGTACAACGCAGATTGCCCAGTCCATAACTGGTGATTCAGATCAAAGAAAACCAGGAAGGACCTTGGAATATATCGCCCTGACCTGCTGGCATAAGCGTATCAACTTTACATTAAAAAACTCCAAACTATTAAAACTATTCAATATTAAATTTTAAATTCACACTATTGAATTATTAAAGTTTTATTTCAGTCAGTGGTCCATTACTGTTTCACTATTACTTTAACTTGGAGGCAATAAATATAAACTACATAAAAAATCAAAATTTTCTGTAAGCTGTATCTTCATTTCTTCCTGTCAGAAAAGATATGACAAAGTTTAGCCAATTCACATATATAGTCCTTCTCTAGCTAATGCAAACAGATATAATTTTAGAAATCCTTTGTGTTATGTATTGCTTAAAATTAGTGATAAACAGTTCTGATGGAAGCTGAAGGCAATTACAGGGGAAGTAAATCAGGGGTCCTTTGAAGTGTTATTATGGCTGTTAACAAAATTAAATAAATGTATTGCCTCATTCAAGAAGAAAGGCCGTAAGGTAAACTGTTAACTATTTTTCATGTATGCATAAAATGCTTCATCTGGTAAAATATGGGACATAATTTTGAATTACCGTTTTCTTAGTTCCTGGATTTTTTTAAAGCTCAGCAAAAAGGCCAGGCATTAACTCATGAAAAGTCTCTAGAGTTCCAAGCTTGCAAAAATATTTGCACTTAAACACCTTTAGGTGAAGGTTTAAGATGAACCTTCAAAATCAATGATAGATAGGAATGCCAAGTACCTCTTATGAATTTTTTTCCAATTTGTTTTTAGACTACTGAACTCATTAAAATTGCAAATATATAGTCTTACTGAAATGAACTTTGAAGCACACAAGTGGGACAAGTATTCATATCCCTTGTGAAAAATTAGTACAGAACTGTGTGTCCTGTTTCATGCAAGAACTGTACAAAAGGCATGGTAACGTCTGTTCTCTAGAGGTATTATTGTGTACGTGACATTTGTAACAACACTGCTGTAAAGTGCAATGAGGCTGAAATTTTGTCTGAATTGTCACTGTGTTAGGAATACAGGAGTGTGCTTTAAAATTTTCGAGCTCTTTGCAGGAAAAGTCAGGACTAACATCTACTGTTGAATTTATTAACGTGAAATTCATCAATCATAAAGTATCAAAATATGCAAATTCTGCCATTTGTTACCAGCATTCTTGATTCATGACATACAAAAACTATGCACTGGTGATCTGGGAGAACATGTTTTCTCCTTCTCTGCAAGTGGGTGGCAAAACAGAAAGAGAAGCAAGCACATGACAAGGAAAGGAAACTCTGGTGGGAGTCACCTCTTCTTGTGAGTCATGGGACCACACAGAGCAGCAGCAGATCAGCACAGGCAGGGATCTGTCAGAGCACAAGGCCAAACGGAACTGAGAAAACCTGCAGCAACCAAAGAGAAACCCCAAAGCCCCCAGTCAAGAAGGACAAAAAATTTTGAAGAAATAGGCGCCCTGAAACTGGGAAATTTGTGGCAGGTGCAGAGTTTCTCTAGACTTCTGTATTAGAAATAGTCAGCTTATGTATAACACCTGTACGTCTTGTATTCTATGCATATGCTTCAACCTCTCAAATACCCACCTGCAAACACAGCCTGCCTGCAGGAGTGGAACCAAGGAAAAGGACTTGTGGGCACAACTGTAAAGCCAATGGATCCCAGAAGTAACTGTGATTTTTAAAAATTGGGCAAAAATTGCTCTATATCAAAGCAACTCATGTAAACTGAAGATTATTGACCCAGGGTTTTAAGAAGCAGTAGGCAGCAGAACCAGGGACTGTGCTTGGCAGGGCTGTGACAAATCTACAGAAATTTATCAGAGAAAACACACAGTACAGCAGGGAAATTGTGCTTTCTTGCCCACACAAAGACTGTGACCTAAATTTAAGTAGCTGATGGCTGCATTCTTTTGGTTCACCAGGTAACAGACAACACCTTAACATTCACCTCAGCAAACCATGATCGAAAGCTTAACCCAGCTTTCAACAAAGAAACATTTCCCTATGAACATTTGTAAAATTAGGGGCTTTGTATATAACATTTAAACACAGCTTTCCTATCAGACTGCAGGTTTTAACAACTTCTTTGGATGAGTATCAATCCTGAAATTACATAATACAGGACCAAATTCTTGAAATTATTTTGATACATGACAACAACTCCTGGTAGGAATACACATCCCACAGCCTTTTACAGTTTTGAGTAACTCTACAAAGTCAGGATCATTAAAGGAACTAGAATTTTTTATATTTGGAGAGGGAAAAAGAACAAGAAGATCTGGGGTTTTTAATTATTTTCTTTTGATGTATTTGCTGTGCAGGTTAAAATCTGGATATGATGCTGTAATAGCAGTATATGTAAGAAGAGAAAACACAGTAAAACGAAACTTCAAGCAGTGTTCTAAATAATAAATAATTAAGCATGGGAGAAAAAGCCCTCAGACAAAACAAACATAAAATTACACCACCTTCCTTACAACTCCAGTAAAGCTGTGGCTCTTAGATTCCAGGCAGATGTATTACTATGTGTGATTTCAGAAGGAGGCACCCATCACACATACCAAGAGAGGAAAAGCTGTTCCTAACACTAAGAAACTTTTCACACATCTTAAACATGAACAGACGTTGACTAAAGGCAATGACTTTCTCAAACTAGACCAAGTGGTATGTATACTCATTTATAGTATTCTGCCTTTTCCACAAACAGATTCACTGTCAGTACAATTAGTAGGCTTCATTATTAGCTCGAACAATCAAAATTATTTGCGCTGCTGCACTGAATTCTGATTTCCAGTGGCTGAGATAAAGATTCATCTTTGTCAAAACATGAGGTGACCCAGACCAAGAGTAGGCATCTCTCACCTATTAGAGGGGTGACAATATCTGAAGCTGCTGCAAGCAGAACATCATCTGATAGCTTTTTGAGCAACATAAGAGAGAAAAGATGCTTCCCAAAACTGCAAAGCAGCAGCAGCTAAATAGGGAAAGGCAATAAATGCCAATTCCACTAGAACAGTCATTCAAAGCCACAAAATTCAGAATACGCACAGCCTATTTCTTTGCGTGTTCACTTTCAGCACTTAGTAAGTTTCAGGATAAAGAATGATCATTTACCTTCATGCAAAGAACATTTAGCATTGCAAGATAAAATAAATTTAAAAAAATTCTTACCCAAGTGCTAATTTCTATCTTTACTTTCAAGTTTTGAAACAGAACTGTACTCCTGCAAATAAAGCACCACCAACACAAAGGTAATTTCTATTTTAAATGGATAGTTTAGCCGTCCTTCAACATTTCTTGTGTTTTATGTGGAAGTAGGTATGTCTAAGCATGGTTAAAGGGCATGCCAGACTGTTAGATGTCCAGTCTCCTCTTCTTGGTAGCACTTGTATTTATCTGTTACATTTGGTCAAAAGGTCTCCCCTTGTGATCCTTCAGATGAGGGCGTAATATACAGCGTGCACTTGTTCTGAGCCGTGTTCACTGGAGCTAAAACGTCAGGACTTTAATATATGCTTTTAGCCTAAATATACAGGCATTAGCAGAGCACAGACAAAACACATTTAGCAGGATAGGAACAAAGGTATCACTGTCATCTGTCATGTTAGCCTACCCCCAGCAATTCTAAGAACAAGCTACATTCTACAAAGAAAACTACGATTTGAAGTGTTTCAGGAAGCCATCAGAAATAGTCTGACTCCTTCAAAAGCCTAAAGGGAACCTTTCAGGCATTTTTATTTTTAAAGAGAGATTCACATATCAAAGCATGTGTTTCAGTCTGATTCAGTGCTTACTTTTAACACACATCATTTGACATGAAATAATATGACAATCAGTGGCTATATATATAGGATTGCTGGGACATTTAATGGCAATATAGAAATTATTTTCATGGTTATGAAGTTCACTCGGGTAATAAAAAGTATTTCTAAGTACTTTGGTACATCATTAAGCTATGAACTTTGAACTTCATTTACACCAAGGAAAACAGTTATTGCAAAGTGTTGTATGTTGGGAAGAGACATAAAAATAGAAACCTGTTCACTTACTCATTGAATCAACTTTTGGAAATTATTTTGCGTGTATATATATCTACATAACTAAAAATATGCATCTGTATTATATATATTTATGTATGCACATATACATATATTAAAAATGTTAAAATAATATCAGTGCAACAGAATGTTTGTCATAGGGCAATCTCTCCTGCTGTTAAGTGAAGACAAATTAAATCCTGTATTTAGTTTTCAAGCATGAGACATTTTTGCTCCTATACAAAGGCTTTATTTCTGGCATACTAAATGTTCAAAGTCAGTGTGACGGAGCTGCCTGATGGATGCTGGTATTCGTGCTGGGACAGTTGTGCCCTTTTCAACATGGACATGCAATACCAGGCCTGATCTCAACAGCTACTCTATGTTCAGAGCCACAGTGACTACACTGGAGGGTTTGAGAGTGCCACACACACGTGAAAATGAAGTACAGTAAACACAGTGAATTTTTAGTACTGATTGATTTTATGTAGACAAGTGATACCTTGAGCAAACTGATCAATTCACATAAATTTATCACCTCATTTCCATTTAATGAGGCGGTTCTATCATTTTTTATTACTTAAATTTGACATTTATGACTTAATGACTCTGGAAAACAAAGCATGAAACACAGCTGGTACAGAAAGATACACACAAATATCAAACATAACAGAAGGTCTATGAAAACTGCAATTCCTCTACATCATAATAACATCTAGTATAGAAATGACTGCTGTACAACAACTTAAAGGCTTAAATCCAGGCTGTAATAGCTCTCTACTGCAAAGGACAGTTCTGTGTCTTCCCTTTAAAAGCCATGGCTTCAGTCTAGCAAACAATTATATGAAATTGTAGAGCTAAACTTAAGCCTAAAATAGATTCTTAAGTAATCATAAACCTTAGGAATTAGCCTCAAATCTAGTTTTGTCACTTCATCTTTCTGGAGGATGTATAGAAGTATCACCTTATAGTTCATCTATTTCAATAAACCCTGAAGCCAATTTTATGCCTCCAAATCAGTCCCCATGAATTCTTATGATATTAAAAAAGAAATATGATATCTCATCTTTTTTTTTTTCTGATTTCTTTAATTCTCAGTGATAAAACTGTAGAGGCTACAACTGCTGAAATATGCAGAGCCCAAGCTGAACTATGCAGCTTTCAGCAGGGCTTTGGAACAGTGGAACACCTACCTCCACAAGATGGTGCTCTCTCTTAAAAAATACAACTTTATCGTGCCCAACGAGAAAATGCCAAGAAACTGTAAAGGTTCAAGTCTATTTTACCTGTGCAAATATTTCCAATGATACGACGCCAAAGCCTACATAATAAAACGTTTTGACTAGTAAACAATGAAGAAAAACACCCGAAATGAACCAATTAGCTTGAGAACAGAGGAGGGCAACAAAGCTGGTGAAGGGCTTGGAAAACAAGCCATATGAAGAACGACTGAGGGAGCTGGGATTGTTTAGCCTGGAAAAAAGGAGACTCAGAGGTGACCTTATCACTCTCTACAACTGCCTGAAAGGTGGCTGTAGTCAGCTGGGGGATGGTCTCTTTCTCCAGGAAGCAGCTGGGAGAACAAGAGGACACAGTCTCAAGCTACGTCAAGGGAAATATAGGTTGGATATTAGGAAGAAGTTTTTCACTGAGAGAGTGATTAAATACTGGAATGGCCTGCCCGGGTAGGTGGTGGAGTCACCATCCCTGGATGTGTTTAAAAAGAGACTGGATGTGGCACTCGGTGCCATGGTCTAGTTGAGATGTTAGGGCTGGGTTGGACCCGATGATCTTGAAGGTCTCTTCCAACCTACATATTCTGTGATCCTGTGATTTAAACACTCTGGTCTCTGGCCAGTGACCTCCTGCCAGTCCAGCCAAGGTCACATAAAAGGTGGTTTGTGCCTTGTTTCCCAAGATGATGCTCACCACAGCAAAGTTCTGGGAAGCCAAGGGAGCCCAACAGCAGTTCTGCAGCAGTGGCAGTGGGTGTCAGGGTGCTGGGTTGTGGAGCTGCTGCTGCCTGCCCCATGAGGAGACACGGCTCCAGAGCTCTGCGGTGTTCTGGGGAGCTTCACCCCACTCCTTTCATGAGCTACAAAGGGTCACCTACACAACTGCGTGATGGAAACAGAACTCCTGGTTTGAGAGTGCCAGATGGGGTGTGGGAAGCCTGGAGTTAATTTCCTATGCTCTCTTCGAACCCATCACTGAGGAGTTGGCTCAGATGGGCTCCAGACAGATTTAGACACGCTCTTCAAGTCTGTAACAGCTGCGATTTGCTCCATGTAAAAACTTCACTGACAGCAATAGGGTCATTCCCAGGGTTCAGGAACTCTACAGGGTAAGCAGAATTGTCAGACCCAGATCTCTCTTCATTTTGTTTCTTCACTTGGGAAATATAAGACGATTACATGTCAGAGTCCTGCGAGAACGAGGTTAGCACAAATCCAATAAAGTTGTGTGTTACTCATAGGGACAGATAAATAACAAAAACACACATAGTAAAGTAAAATATTAACAGACTGGTAATGTTCTGCTTTTGATGAAAAGGACAGGCTTTGGTGGGAATTGTGCAAACATCTCTGAAACCTAAGCCTCTGGTGCAATGAGGGATATGTCATATTTATTGATCTTAGATCGTTTTCATTAACTTAACAACATTTGCAGATGTTGAGATGTTGGCATTTGTTTTCCTTGAAAAAAAAATTCCACTGTGACCTGAACTGCCCTTAGTCATATGAAAAATTCTTTTATCAACAAATAAATTTGAACTGTATTTTGTAACAGATAATGTAGCAATTGTATCTTCACAGCAAAAGTCTTCGTTTTGCTCTAAAGTGCTATGAAAATGCAGGCTAAATAGAAAATAATATTGTGTGACATTGGAAGTAGGTATCAGGCAGGATTAAAAGGTCAAAGGCATGGATAAAATACTGCCTTAGGAGTGAGAAGTAGAAGGACTCCAGATAGGTAGTGGGGAAGCTAGAGATAAGGGAGATAAGGGCTCTTGCAGGAGCAATTTCCATTTACAAAACACTCTTGTCCCTCATCCACCCTCCCTCACTTAATCACCTTTCCTTACTGACACCCAACCTCTCCCCTTGAGCTGGCAGAAAGGGTTCACACAGGACCATCTCCTTCTCCCAGGGCTTACAAGCAGTTGCAAGGACAGAGATTGGGTGTCAGAAGTCCAGAGACCAACACTTTCCCTTCCAATGCTGCCAAAAATCACCTACAATTTTCTTCGTGGCATCACCAGTGCCAAGAGCAGTAGGAATGCAGAAAGCCTGCTGAAAAAAAATGCAGAGCTGCAACGTCTCTCCCTGGGCACAGCCTGAGGAAACAGTTCCCTGGAACCAGATTTGTACCATTCTCTTTGATCTTCTCATAAAAAGTAGATTGAAAGAAATTAATTTGCATACCTGAGCTAAGTAATCAAAAGCAAAAATAAAACAGAGGAAAGCCTCTTTCTGTGTCTTTTGTATTGTGATGGCTGTAACTTGCATTAGCTCACAGAAAAATACACAATCTGATTTTTGTATCAGTGGACCCAGACTAAGGAGAAACACGTATTACATATTAAGTTAATTTTGCAGGAAACTGCTCCAGGATGCTCTATCCATTGCACACTGTTTTTTTACCTGTTCCCTCTCCGTGCAAAGAAAGTATCCAAGAGATGTCAGCATGTGAAAGGATTATCACCTGCGGACAGTCTTAGTAATGCCCACTTGGACACAAAGCACAACCAGTACTTCCATGCCCTCGGGAAAGCAGTTTAGCCCCAAGCATGTGCCAGCTTCCAAGAGCTGTGAACTGCCTCTGATGCCGCAGGATGCTGCTATTGGCAGTTTAGCAATTAGCCTTAGGTGGCTCAGCCTTCCTGAAATCGGATGTCAGGTAAGCTTACTACAACATCCTTTTCTGATCAATAATTTTTCAGAATGACCAATGAGTTGCAGCGGCTCAAATTTCAGATAAAGTCTTCGTACGTTCTAAGGGGGCTGGATCAGTGAACAGAATGACCCAGTAATTATTTGAAGTTATAGCATTGATGTGGGCCAGGAATCTGAGGAAGTTTTCTAAGTTGCTGTAAATGTCTCAATAATTAATGCTGCAGGTGGCTGGTTTCCTTTAGCTCTCAATTCTAGTATCAAGAGAGCTCACTTGGCAGGAGAATTTCCAGCACTGTAGCTACAACATGTAAAAATACCAGGAGAGAGAAATGGGGCTTCACATCCCTGCCAGCCTCAGCCCCATCAACCTGATGCTGTGCAAATACTGTGCAAATCCTGCAGGTCTCTCTAGCTGCTTCACCCTGGGTTCCAGATTTAGAAATTGTAAACTTGAGTGCTGCAAGCTCAGCAAGACCATGTCATAGGAATCAGGAATTCAAGTTGAAGCTTCATCCTGAAAGGGCCACCCACAACACAAGACGCAGGCTTTCTCCCCATCCACAACAGAGCTGTGACCAAGACCATCTATAAATGTCCAGCATCTAAATGCACACTGAGATTGTAATTCCAATAAATTCTGATTCAGTAGTAGGTGTAATCAATAAAATGGGAATTCTCCAATGGATAAATTACTAAATCTTCTAAGTAAGAATTCAAAGTTACAGTCTGAGGTGGAGAGATTCAGACTTAATATTGAGTCCCCATCTCCATGTTACATATACAATCATAGAACCACCATTAGGCTTGGCAAAGACCTCCATGATTATCAAGTCCAGCCTTTGAATGAGTAACACCATGCTCACTAAATCATATAATGAAGTGCCACATCTACTCATTTTTTGAGCACTTCCAGGGATGGTGATTCCACCACTTCTCTGGACAGCCTATTCTAATGCTTGACTCAGTGAAGAAGCTTTCTTAAGATACAGACTGAAACTCTCCTGGTGTAACTTGATGCTGTTTGCTCTTGTCCTGTCACTGAGACGGACCCCCACCTACAGGCTACAGCCTCCTTTCGGGGAGTTGGAGAGAGTGATGGTGTCTCCCTGAGCCTTTTCTCTAGACTGAACAGTCCCATCTCCCTCAGCTACTCCTCACTGGACTTGCACTTCAGAGGAACTCTCTCATAGCTCTGTTGTCATTCTGTGGACCCACTCCAGCACCTCAATGTCATTTTTCTACTTGAGGGACCCAAAACTGAACGCAGGTTTCATGATGCAGTTTCATGATTTCACACTTACTCCTGCTGCCCGCACTATTGCTGATCCAGGCCAGGATGCCATTGGCCTTCTTGGCCACCTGGGCACACACTGGCTCATGTTCAGCTGCTGACAACCAGCATCCCCAGCTACTTCATCCCTTGGGCAGTTTCCAGCCACTCTGTCCCCAGCCTGTAGCACTGCCCTGGGGTTGCTGTGACCCAAGTGCAGGACCCAGCACTTGGCCTTACTGACCCTCATCCAGTTGGCCTTGGCCCATCGATCCAGGCTGTCCAGATCCTTCTGCAGAGCCTTCCTGACCTCCAGCAGATCAATACTCCCACCCAAATCACTGTTGTCTGCAAATTTACTAAGGGTGCACTCGATCCCCTCATCATTGATAAAAATATTAAACAGGACTGGCCCCAACTCTGAGCCTGGGCAACAACACTTGTGATATGTATACAGCAGCACAGTGGAGCTGTTTTGCACTACTGAAATACAAATATTACCTCCAGAAATAATTAGCTGTCACTTCCTGCCTTAAACTATGACAAACTGTAGTTTATACAGTAAATTTTTCTAGTATGTTGATAACAAGTCTTCCCCTGAGATTATGATTGCTGATGTCTGAGAAATATGTTTATTGATAAGCAAAAACTTAAAGCAGGACTTTTATTTTATAGGCAGGTTTGGGGTAATTGTTAATTTTAAATTAAATATATTAGCAATAAGAAAGCTTTACATAAGCATACAGAACCTTTTCTGCATCTCAGTAAATTCAGGCAACCACATTCTACAAAATTAAGTTAAATGCATTTCTCTTGAAATATACTATCAATAAAAATACCAGTAGTAGAAATCTCTTTGACTTGCACAGATGCTAAATTTTAAATGCAATTTCTTTCAGCATGGATCACAGAATCTCCCAATATTATTATAATTTTCTTCTATGAACATACTTTGGCTCAGAAAAACCATCTGACAATGCGTTAAGGCAGTCTTTCTGCAACTCTGCTGCAGATATGCAGCAGAAGTTGTTTTTATGATGCAAAGAGAGATTTATGGCAATATTTTAAAGGAAATTGCTGAAAAGGTTTTGAGAGAAACTCTTGTCTCATTTACTTAATTTCAGTACAATGCTACTGTCTGTACCCTGATTATGCTATGCTTTAGGCACACATAAGCACAATATGTATCATCATTTAGACAGGATAGAGAGGGAAACAGAATAAACATCAACCAGATATGCTTCCCCATGCTTGTTTTCTTGCTTTTTCCACATGTAGGCACAGCAAGAGGAAAAGACAAAAATCCCAGCTCCCAATGTTCAGAGATTTGTCAATGGCAGTTTGCAGTTCACACGCAGAGTGAAGCAGCAGAGCAGACAACTGAAAGAGCAAGTCAGGAGTGTGAAGCCTCAGAGAGCAAAGCCACAGGGACAGAGCAATCTCTTAAGCAGCTGGGGAAAAGAGACAGCCAATTAAACAGGGAGCAAAAAGGAGCAGGAAGCTCCACGCTAGCAAAAACCATTGTTTTCTCTTGTATTTTTGATGAACAGTGGAAACTGAACATGTGGGGTTTTCTTAATTGCAGAAATATGGAATAGTCTGAAATGGTACCACAAAATACAAATCTTTTCTAATCAGCAAACTACATTCTTGAAATCAAATGCAGGCCCATGTTTAAAACTAAGGTTTTAATTTTATATATTGTTTTCTGTAGCCTTGAAAAACAAGCAAGCAAGCAAGCATAAAAAAGCAAGTTGTTTTTCTACTGCTGAAAGTAAAACTTCCATGAACCATTCTCCTTCATTCATACATCTCACTTTCATTCCTCTTAGTCTGGAATTGTATATTATGAGGATAAAGTAACCAGGTAATTGGAAAGATCTACTCCTCTAGAGCTGGCACAGCCTGTGTGGATTGCTGTGTGTCATGATGCACAGAAAATTTCAACCCTTGAACATCTTTTGGGATGCTGGTTTGAAAATGATGCAATGAGAAGTTATACTGCTCCTCATCATGGTGGCTGGTTAGAAGATCAGTATGATGCAGATCTGGATCTTCTCAAGTCTCAGACAACTAGTATCAATTTTAACCTGTGAGCTTTTGTGAACAACTCTTGGAGACAAAGGCCAGAGAAGACAAGAGAAATCCTACAATTACCAAGCAGGGAAAAAGACAAAATATCTCCTGTGACTTTGGGGTGGCCCTTGCTCTGGAAGAGATGATAAAAGATACAGCTCATGTCTCCACAAAGTCAACAGTTTAGTCAACAGTTTAGTCAACAGTTCCTAATAATTCTTTCCAAGTCTCTGCGTAATTGAGGACTTTTATTTGATGACTGGATGGAAAAGTTTATCCAAATTTGGGGTCCAAACAGCTATTATTAGTAATAAAAAATTACTCCAATAGGCTGACTAATACACAATGACCAATTATTCACTCACTGTATCTTTAGTGCTCTTTTTCAGATTTGTGAAATGTGTTTTTTCAGTATTTACTTAATGTTGTAGGGGTTCTAATTATTTTATTAACAAATCTTGGTTGTTCTTTTTCTGGAAATGTATGAGTATTCTCATCTGACATCCCTGGTCCCTTAACTGGACTCATTTACATCTTTACATAACATAAAGCAATTTCTGATGTCATTATTCACAATTATAATTACAAAATTGACTTTTTAAAACTTATAAAATTCCTCTTATCACTGAACATTCCTGTTAGTAAACTCGTCTATTAAAAGCAAAAATGGCCTAGGAAATATATTTATATTCTCCAGAAAAAAAAAAAAAATTCAGGGAGAAGTAACTTCATCACTACTTTCAGACTTAAAAGCCACATATTCAAAGTGGACATATTATGCAAAGACTTGAGTGTGCTTGTTACAAGCTGCTAGCAACATGTAGCAGTTTCTTTTACAGGATTTTTGGATTTCTGCCAGTGGTAGTCACAATAGATGCCTTTAGAAAATTATGTGTTTTCATTTTGTTCCTATTGTACTATGGAACTGCAACAAAATTATATAAAACTGTGACATTTATATGGTAGATTCTTCACTTAATAAAGGAAACATTACAGGAGTAATATCTAAAATGAGATAGTGGGAAAGCAGTATATTATGTATTTCTCAAAATGCAATGATTAGAAATCAGGGTGTTCCCACAAGGTGGTTAACATATGACCAAAAGGGAAAAGATTAGAGGATTCCCAAAGGACTCCACTGGAGTCAGATACAGACTCCAAAGCATAGCTCTTTAAACTCAGCCAGAGAGGCAGGCAAAGACATCTCAGATTCTCTTTTGTATCACAGCAAGGTCCTCAGAGCTGAAGTGCCTCAGAGCTATGCCCTGCTTCTGTCTTCTCTATCATTTTCTCCTGTTCATCATCTCTTCTCTAGCACTGTTTCATTTGGTTTTATTTTTTAATGCAGAAGCACCTTTGTGCCAAAAAGTTTGTGAAATAATGTCTTTGTGAACTCAAGTCTGGACAACTTTGAAAATGTACATGAAATTTAAATAAGCATTTGGTTAATTTTGATTGAGAGAAAAAACCACAAAATCTCAAGATTTTGGCTATGAGATACACATTTGCTTTGCTCTTGATCTGGGACAGTAGTATATACACGTGAGACTAGAATTATGATGCAAGAACATCTCTCTGTTTAAAAATTAAAATCCAGAGAAACTCACCACAAAATTTGACATATTCAATCCAAGTCTCTAAAATGAAGTGGTTTCAGCCACTTCAGACACAACACAGTACCTAAGAGGAGCTCTATGGGCAGATCTCTGTAGCTGATCTTCCCAGTTCTTTTCTAGTCTTACTTGTTAGCAATGCCCTGATTATGTTATTTTGGAGCATGGGGAACTCCCCTTCCTCCTTTATTCCAAATGATTTATTTGCTAAATCTGAGAATTAATTGGAGAAAGGATGATTGGTTTAGTTTTGCCTTTCCACATGACATGAGGAAATGAGATTTAATACGGGCAGAGAGAGCTTTGGCAAGACAGAGAGCAGAACTCTTACTTTACAGTCCCTCATAACTGGTGCAAAATCACATCACTTGTCTATTCAGGCAGTCAGCTTATTCAACAGAACACCAGCCTGCAGAGAGCTTTCCAAATTTAGCTGAGAGATAAACAGCTAGGAAAAAAATATGCTGAAAATGGGATGCACATAATAAAATAGCAATCAAAAATGCATCACATGGGGATTCACCTTATCATGTTTACCACTTCTAGCACAGAATGCGAAAGGCAGCAGAAGTAGCAGGGGTGGTAGCAGGAAGACCACAGACCACTTCCTCCCTCTGAGTTTTTATTTAACCTACATTTTTTTAACATACTTTTGTCTGTGTTGCTGCTTATTGATAACCACAGCATGATTCCCCTGACACCCCACTTTATAGAGCTACTGAAAACCAACAAAAAGATTTGTTTTACTTGGTGGGAGAGTTTTCAGAACACCTAATACTTGACCTTTATTGCAAAGAGCTCCTTTTGCCACAGATCAAATATTTTCAATTTTCAGTACCAGCAACCTGGCCTGAAAGGATTTCATGAGACTAAATCGCATTTTATCAGATCCATCATACACCCAGTGAACCCAGGAATTATAAAGCCTGACAGCCATAATGTGTCAGGGGCCTGATTGATCTTCCTGTGATACAAGTAATAGTTCCTTTACTATCTACAAATATAATTGTTATTAATAGTGATTAATTTCAGATGTTTTACATGGTGTTACAAAACCTGCACCAGGTATCTTCAGATTTTTATACAAAGTTTTGACAGTCCGTGAACTACTTTTAATTCAAAGGGAGTTGCTCTTGAATTCCAGTTTCCTCTACATTAATCCTATTAAATCTATTCAATAATACATTTAAATGAAGGTTGACATATATATAGTTGCATGGGTTTGACCTATACCACTTTGATTGTTATGATTATGATTTTTTTATTATGATGAAAATAAATCCTCTTGTAGGTTTTTTGATTCCTCATGTAAAAATTGTCTAATTTGTCTGGTCAGGAACTTCTTCACCATATTGTTTCCCAACATACAGCTATCTCATGTGACTAAACAAAAGACATTTGGAGTTCAGCCATGACTAACGCTCTGGTTTAATGGCTAGACATGAAAAAAGTGTCAGGAGCTTTTGTAAGAAACTTGGAAGCATCTGGTCACTGGGGTGGAATCCAAAACCCTGCACTAAGGCACCAAAGGCTTCACAGAGCGCACAGGAAATTAGGTATCTTAGAATAGCAACCCTAAATACAGACCTGCTGACTGGGAAGTTGTAAGCTCTGTAAAATGACTCTCTCCAACCTAGTATTAATAACACGAGTGCAAGGCAAACCATAAGTGACCCTTATTATAATGCTACTACTGAAAGGATTAAATCTAGGAAGCAAATAATAGGGGATTATTCACAGTCCCTAACCATAACATTTATCCAGACAGTTGTCCTAGAGCTTCCTCTACAGTTATTCCTTGGCAGACTGACCTCTAAACTATGTAATTTAAATGAATTATATGCTTAAAGAGGGTGGCCTGAAGTTGTAGGAGAGATAAGCCTACAGAAATTTCTGATGAAACTGAGAACTCTATTGCACACCATCATTTATTAGGCCAGCGGAGGGAGACAACAACTCTCCCTTAGTGCTTCAGAGGAGGATGCTTCATTTCCTACGGTCTATCATAACAATGCTCTGGGTGGAAAACACCATCACTGCTAATGTACCCTGAGACACCAGCAGTGCACATTCATGAATTTTATTAAGAAATATTTGGTCTAATGTTTTGAGCACAACTGTTCAAGCTTCTCTGGAGGCTGCCTGTTATTTCTAGGATATGACAAGAGAAAGCAGACGAAAGCATGTTTTGTAAAGTCCTTCTAAATTGCTTAAGAATATTCAAACTCCTGCATGTACCTTCAAGCTTGACAAGTGGTTTTGAAACAGCTCTAAAAACCATTAGGGAAATTGTTTATATAATTCTGAATTGATTTTGATTCTCTGACAGTTTGCTGTTTCATGGAGCTATATGTTGATGCATTCCAAGGACTCAGCACTTCCTAGTCCTTTTTTTCCATTATTGGAAGGCAGGTCCCTGAAGAATGTTTAGATATATCTGAAGTATATGGAACAATACACTATAATAATGATAATACTCAAAGACTGACTCTTCTAGGCTCAAGAGCAATACATCTCTCCAAAACGGATCAGAGGGAAGAACACCAGGATATTTGAAGCTCCTGGAAAAACTTAAACAGGAGCAGGTACAGAGGGTGGAAGAAGGGGAAATTATCCTGGGAGGAATACAGAAAAATGCTCGAAACAGCCAGAGAGCTACATAGGAAAGCTAAAGCACTGGCAGATATAAACCTGGCCAAGGACATCAAGAGTAATAAAAAAAAGTTCTTCAGGTACATCACAGATAAAAGGCTACATCCTGTTGAACAATTCCAGAGGAGGCCACTAAGTTAACCACAGAGCTGGAACACCTCTCTTATGAAGACAGGCTGAGAAGAGAAGGCTCTTGGAGGTCTCATAACACCCTTCCAGTACCTAATGGGACCTAGAAAAGACCTGGAGTGGGACTTTTCACAAGGGTATGTAGTGACAGAACAAAGTGGAATGGCCTTAAGTTGAAGGAGGGTAAGTTTAAATTAGGTACTAGGAAGAAATTCTTTACTGTGGAGGTGGTGAGACACTGCAACAGGTTGCCCAGAGCAGTTGTGGATTCCCCATTCCTGCAAATGTTTAAGATCAGGCTGTATGGGGCTCTGAGTAACCTCAAGTCCAGTTGAAGGTTCCCTGCCCATGTCAAGCAGGTTGCACTAGATGGTCTTTAGGGTTCCTTCCAACCCAATATGCAGTAAAGTCATGTCTTTAACATAAAACACATAAAAGGCAGTGAATCAGAGCTCCCAGTTCAAGAAGACAGCCTTAAATTCCAGGCAAATGCCTATTCTGCATGAGAGCTCCTGCCATGGCTCTTGCTGATGCTAGGACTTGCAAAACAATACAAGGGTACACAAACAAGGCAAAAAGAACCTTGCTATGCAAGCCCCATGAGAACTTAGGGCACTTGGTTGGAGGAAGGTCAGTTCAGTGTTTTTCTATACAATTCCAGTGGCTCAAGCACCGGGTGCTGGAACTGTCAAGCTGCCCCTTCCCAGCTGGCTGGTCCCAGCACACTTTTACTGGATTCCAGCTCACCCTTGCTCTGCCTGAGAGGTTCTTGCCCTTGTGGCTGCAGAGGAACACAGCTTCCATGTGGGCAGGATGCTGAGGGGCCCCACCCACAGCTGCTGGCTAGGTCGTTCATTTAGGGTGACACTGTTACAGATCCAAGCTGAGAAGAACTAGTACCCCAAACCTCCTATTCCAGCTTCTAGACTACTAAACAAGAGCCCATCATCTCAGAAGATAGCTACATCCTGAATAATTCTCAGAAGCACTGAGTCACAAGTGTGCACAGAAATATCCGAGTTGTTAACATTTCCTACCAGCTGCCTTCAGACTTCCAGGCAAGCATGCAGATGTACTGAATCTCTGTAAAGAGCAAGATGACTTGTGAAACTAATCTTGAGACTTTGGCTCTTGGTTTATGCACTCTGGACTGTCCACCTGAAGATACATACAAACATGTATGTATGCATACCTAGTTCATATTGAGAACTGAGACAATTTAAATAGCAGAGTGCACTGGATTATATCCAGAATGCAACAGCTGACCAATCATAAGGTGTATGTGAGGAACTTAAGTAGAAACCTTGGTGATGTTGCCCCTTTTTCTGTTGATTCCAGATCACAATGCAGTTTCAGCTCAAACCTTCAGCACAGCAGCAGGCCCGGAGAGGAAGAAACACAACAAATTGGCAGAGGCTACCAGGACTGACACTGTTCAAAAAAAGACCAGTAGTATTCCATAATGGAAACCAATGTTTATTTAGGACAGCATATTCCTAAAACTACTCTTGAGCTATTTACTCTTTTGTTTGATTTGTCCTGGTGGTGGGCCTGAACTTGCTTTCACCATCAATAAATCATACTTATGTGCTAGTGGAAAAATCAGCTGTGAATTATCAGCAGAATTTTAAAAGTTCAGATTTACCCATCCCCTTACTAGTTCAAAAACAGAGTGGATGATTATACATATACATGAAATATACTCTATAAATAGGCACTGCGAAGATTTTTACACTAGAGGGCACCTTGCTTATTCTCTTATATTTCATTGAAATAGTAACCTGTATGGAGTTTTCTGCAGTATTTGAATTCCAGAAGCTTTTAATGTGGCAGTTGGTGTTGGGTTTGTTTGTTTTTTTTTTTAACAAGTACATAAATATAAGTATCAATTTCAAGCAATACTTATCCGAGATAACCTTGGAAAACTTAAATTGTAGAGGGAAAAAATTGGACAATGCCCAGTTTAAATCCTTCTAATGACTTTCAGGATATCGAAGCCATTGAAACTGAACCACAGTTTTAACTATTTTTTTTCTTATATTGGTATATAGTATATATTGGCTAAAAATAAAATACATGATAGCTTCTAAAATATTTTGTAATGGAAAATTTAAATCATTTAATATAACCTAAAAAAGCTTAGCTTGTAATTTGCAGAGTAGAGTGGCCATCAGGCTCAAATCATCTGACTCCTGTTCTGTTGAGAGAAGACCAACACTGACACACATATACAAGATATTTTATTATCTCCTAAAAGTGATATGTATGTTGCTGTCTATAAATGTGTTCAAACAATGAGCGAGTCATAGTAGTTCCTTTACTACATTTTATGTGCTCCTTTTTTATGCACCAGATATAAACAAGGCTAGTATTTAGGTCAGAGAACTTAAAACTATGTATATATACTCACACATTTCTTGAATGAGAATTATTTTAACACTGTCTGCTCCCCATGCAATACTTTGTACAGTAAGTGGCCTTCTTGAGAAATCTGAGGTCTGTGCGTTGACCAATGTTGCCTGTTTTTCAGCCTCAGGGGACTGAATACATGGAGTAGAAATCAACACAGAAGCCTAATATAACAGAGACCACACCACTTTCTCCCCTTTGGCTGGTGGGTTCCACCCTTTAAAACACTAAAATTATACTGTTTTTCTTAGAGTTCGTAGCAGTTAAAATGAAAGATTCTTTATCGCCTCATTTCCATCATATTAGTCCATTCCCTCCTGTCCCCCACTATTGTTTAGATATCTGAGGATGAGTGTATACACCTGAGGAGCTAATGATGGAATCCTACCAGATGAAGGACTAACTTAACTAAAAGTGAAGACTCTCAGGGTTATGCAGTCTTCCACTGAAAGCCATTGTTGCCTGGCATCCGTGCCCTACGGCAAGGTTTTGACCTACTTGAGAACAGGCATTATGCCATCCAAACAGATGGGCAAAAGCGTAGACAGTCAGGAGACCATGTTTGTACATAAAGCATGGATGATGAGGGCATGATTCTCAGCTGAGAATATTTAAATAATTGTTCATTCAGAGCTTATGCTCCTGTCACAGAAAGTAATGTGTCACCATTAATCAAGCTTGGAGTTCAATGCCCTTTAGGAAAGGCATTGCAATGTAAGGTGGATATTATCACCTAGATAAAATTATTAAAAGGTTTGACTTCTAGCTCCACCTCTGCTACTAACTTCATAAGTGACCTTGACAAAAATCAGCTACACTCTTTGTAGCTGCTTCTTTTGTTTTAACAGCATCAACTTACATATTGTAAGAGCAACATTATGTGAGCAAATCAATATGTGCAAAATGGCTACAACAGAAATGAATACACACCTCTATAGCCTGCTTTATCATGTGACCTTCTTCTGTGAAATTTTGGTACAACAGGTACAATTCTCCATTTGCTGACATGACAAATTTCTCATGGCTACACTCATATTGTTGGCTTTAATATCATGCAGACTTTATTTTTTGAAGATTAAAACAGTTAATTTGTAAGCAGAAGTGGACAGAATTGCAAATGCTTCCCCTTTGTCGCTTGCAATTTCACATGCTTCACTGATTTCAACATGATCAGTATGTGAAATAAAGATGAGTGGGTATAACAAATTATTCCAGACTAATGCCAACATTAATAATAGTCACTATTTATATATTAATTTCTGCTAAAACTGTTTCAGATGAGCAAATAGAAAAGACATATGTTATGTACATATTTTTGCAAACTAGACACATATTAAGAAGGATATAAAAAAATAGGTAGTATACAGAAACAACCAGATGTAATAAAAGTGCTCATGGCAAATGTCAACTTTTAGAAATAATGTCAGGGTTGTCATCAGGATATAAAGTCCAGATTCACTTAACAGTGCCTGTAGACAAGTAATTCCTAAGTCAAGGCTATCTACAGAGTAAGACCTAAGCCTGAATCTCAAAAAAGTATCTAATGATACAGAACTGAGAACCTTTTCCTATGTGACTTTCACAAGGTAGTTTGCTAGCACTGTCTGAAAGTTAAATCTGCTCAGTTCATGAGTCTTCATAGCTTGAATGGGACTACTTACATTGTGTAATGTCTTGCAGAGTTATTCAGGTATTTAGCATACTTACAAGCAATCAACTTTTTGAAGAACTGCTCACACACTATAATCTTTTTTTTCCTGCCACTTAGATGCTGATTGAATGCATATTATCCAAATCTACTGCAAGTTGTTCTGAAATACATTTAAATTGTACTGGGATAAAGTAAATTCCCAAAAGCATTTATCAGAAAAACTACAATATTATAAATGAGTTATCACAGTAATTAGTTATCTGTTCAAATAAACTGTCCATTATCAGTTAGGTTTCAAGAAAATATATACTCTTAGTTTTACTATAAGTGCTGTAAGGTATTTTAAAAGAAATGTCCCATACGCTCTAAGACCAATTCTAAGAAATCAACTTATTTGCCAACTGATAGCATTGTAGCATTTTCAACATTTAGTCAAGCTTAACTCATTTCAGGGAAAGGAGTCATCCTTCAAATATATGGCATGTATTTATTATCCAATTCACAAAGGTTCCAGTGCAACAAAGCAGCAATGAGCCTTTATGATGATTAAAATGTCAAGAGAAAATCTAATCAGTCATACTGTGAATTTCCCCCACATAACAACCACCACAGTCGTACCCTTATACTTCACTGTTGATGACAGAGCAGGTGCAATATGGAGGACATGTCATGATCTTTTTGGTGTAATATATAACCAGGAGTCATTCTCAGGGCATCATTAAAAGCCAGGTACACAGGGACAAGCAGAGCTGCGACAATTGGAGCTCTCAGATCACTCCGCTGTAGCACAAATAGGAATGTAGCCTTGTAAACAATGCAAGCCATTAAGCCAGGAAATTATTCCTATCCCACATCACCTTCAGCAGTGGATGACATCTTTCTCAGAGTATTGCTGTAAGCACATTTCCTGTTGAATGAGTTGTTCTTTTTGTCTCTCCCTCCCTGAGGCACAGAATGCCCCTCTGCATTTCCTTCAGGTCTGTGCTTCTCGCTGTTTGGGTCTGTGTCTTACAGGCACAGCCTTGCTTTATCTTTATACCTATGTGCAATTAAGCAGTATGAATGCAAATATTACTGAATCCTCATGAGAGGATCAGTTATAAAAATATGATTTTTTATCTAGAACGTAATACAGTAACAATGTGAGTCCTTTGCAAGAAGAAAAGTAAGAGCCATGAGCATGTAACGGATGTCCTCAAAATTTCCTTGAGTTAGGCATATTTTATCTTTTGCTTATTGTTTCTAACATTGAAACATTGCCTTATTATGTACTGAAGTATTGCAATTACTTTAATAATGAGAGGCAGCTTCAAGCTGTTCCTAAACTTCATAAATAATATTAAATTGTTTTTAATAAATGATTTGCTTCTGTGAGTACTGTATAATTTTTCCTTATAAGTATGTATTTATAAACATATCCAGATTCAGGAAAATCATACGTACGTAGGAATATTTTTCATTTCTGTTCAAAGAGAAATACATACAGCTCCCATTGGGAAGTGGGATAAATAACTGGAAAAGTAGAAATTACTGAGACTGTTTTTCAGGCATAAAATATAAAGTATTTACATCCCATTCTAAATACACATTAAAATGAATTTATTTTATTTTTAAGAGAAATTTCAACCAAACCACTAGCTTGAAGGAAGCACTTCACTTTTATCAGGCATCATTAACACCTTCATAGGGAGCATGGATTTGGCTCATCCTGTTTGAGAAAAAATCTAAGACATGAAATAACACCATAATAATAAAGCGGTAATTATATTTTAACAATTCAGAATCATAGCTGAAGAACATTAAGCCAACCTTCCATGTTAACTGAAGGCATGAAGTTCCAGCACACCCCAAAAACTGCAAAGGGCTCCTTCCCTTCCATCTTCTCTGGGGCCAATATGCTACACTGCCTTAGAGATTTTCTAAAACTGCCAACGCATGGCTGTTGGTGATAGGAGCCGACATTCCAGACTCACTGCAGGAATTATTATAGCCTGTGTCCTTAGAGGATCTCCCATAATGAATATCTCACACTGCCCTCTTGCATTCACTTCTGGACTGTACTGTTCCACTGTGTTTCACTGAGAAAGCACAGTGTTCCTAATATATGGAATATTTTATTCCAGGCAGTTTAATAACTTAAATATTTCCTTTCCCAATACTCTGCATGACTTAGATGAGATGCCATGGTGCATGTAGTTGGCCTGGAATGATTACAGAAAAGTATTATGAATTATAGAATGATTCCAAAATATGGAGAGCCAATGCAACCATCAAGATCTGCATAACTCTTACAGTTTCCTATGCAAGACATGAAATTTGGCTATTAATTTTATCTTTGCATACAAATTCATTCTTAATCTTCTTATCTTAATCTTCTTATCTACTGTATGTTTCAAGTAAACAATCCTATCACTTTTTGATGCAGTTGTTTATTCTTCTTATTTATTTTCAGATGAAAGCTTTATGCAACATAGTTGTAAAAACTACTTTACTTTTAGTGACATGATAACTTCTGGTGTCAAACTTTGAAATAAAATCAACTCCGACTTTTTGTTAATATAAAAAAAACATATCTTCACCAAAGATTCTGCAAAATGAACAGCTCTTTCTCCTCTAATGTATCTAAATAAAATGTCCTAAGAAAGACTAGAGATATGAAATTGTTTTAAAAAGTTCTTTTTGGAATTAAACTATTTCACTACATAAGAAGATTCAAAGTTCAAAAGATGGGCTACAGGCTCACGTTCTATCTGGAGTTTATGGGACTAACACTTGGTGATCTTTAAATGTCTTCTCTGGTATCTACACTTGGATTCCTCTAAGAGGTGAAAACGTTTCCAACATACTGTCAAGATTTTACACAATGAAGTTTTAAAAATATAGTTTAGGAGACAGAGCCTACTCATACATCTCGTATTTTTCTGTTTGGACACTGTCAACATGAAAGGAAAATGTGCAATTAGCTCCTATGTATGTATAGCTAATGCCTTCAAAGGGCACCTCGTCTTTCATTTGATTTCTGCCGTGCTCAAAATCCTGAAACACTGGTTGCATCACCCATCCTGGAAATTTTGAAACATTCAAGGTCAGATTTGCTGGGGCTCCAAGCAACCTGATCCAGTTGAAGATATCTCTGCTCACTAGGAGCTGGACTAGGTGATCTTTAAAGGTTCCTTCCAACCCAAACTGTTTTACGATTCTTTGATTAGTATGAATACTATACACACCAGAATAATTAACTGTATTGTTATGGCCAAATAGGGTATTGTACAGCATTCAAATCTTCAAAGAATCACAGAATAACAGGATTAGAAAGGCAGGGCTCATTGATTTCCCCTGCAAATTGACTTTAAACAGCTACAGTGATGAGGCATTTACTCTCTGCACAACCTGTTCCAGTGCCTTATCACCCTCACCATAAAAGAATTTTTTCATCTATTAATCTAAATCTACCCTCTTTCTGTTCAAAACCACTGTCCCTTGTCCTGTCACTACAGGCTGGGTAAAAAGTCTCCACCTTTCTTATTATCCCTACTTATATACTGAGAGGCTGCAATAGGATCTCCCTGGAGCCTTCTTCAGGGCTCAACAATCCCAGTTCTCTCAGTAATCTATGAGGTTATTCTGGTTTTTTTGCCCTCTTCAGTTTTATACATATTATATGTCCCTCTCTCTGATGTTTTTGGATACTACTGGAGAGAGGAACATAAAAATCCATTTAGCTTCAGTTTCTTCTTTGTGCTTCAGTCTCCACAATGATTAGTACCAGAGAATTGCTGTGGGTTTTTAAGATGTATATTGCCTATTTAATTTTGTAATTCATATTGCTCACCTTTGACTGATAAGAGGAAATGAGAAATCATACATAAACCTGATGAAAGTTCAACATTTTCATGTGCTCCTTTCACAGGGACAGGTCACTCACCTGTTATTTGCAGGTGACTTAATTCTTTCATAGAGACTTCTGAGAGTGACAAAACCAGAGCAACTTTCCACATTCCTATTCTCTTGATATTTTGTCTAGAAAATAATTTCTCCATTACGTTCTCTCTCCCATTCATGTCCTTTTATTTGTCTCCATCCTATTTACCTTTCCCTTCTGCTGATTTGAAAGCATTCAGCTGTAAATGGACCTTCTAAAATTGTAACATGCATTTCTGTATTGAAGCCATACCCAGTCTCCATAAAAATAACAATATGGGAAAAAAAAAAACCACGAGAGGGGAATTAATCTGCAACAGAATGTCAGATGATTGAATCAGTGGTGCAAGGATAATCAGCAAAAATGGGAGAATTTGACAAGGCAGAAATTACTATTATCCCTTTGGACATGGGTTCACATAAGGGAATAGACTGATGAGCCTAGAGCAGCTCATCAGCTTCTTGTGTTAACGAAAGTGAAAAATCCATTATTCCTCTTTGGCTGCAGACTGTTTTCTTGGCATACCCTCCTCTAGTTGGCTAGTTAGAGTTACACCCTAATCCTTTGCCAGACTCCTTTTAAAGTGAACTTCATCCATCTCTGAGGGAAACTCCAGGAAATGGTGACAGCAGCACCACCAGTAGAATTATCTCAGTAGTTCCTTTAACATGCAGCAGATTTAGCTGGAAACTCACAAACTTCATATAGCTTCAGAATGCTGTCATTATTTGGGAGAGATTATCTCATATTGGGAGCTTAAAAGAGAGATACACCAATATATCTCCACTAATCTTTCTCCTTCAGCAAATGCCCAAGTTGATTTTTATTTGTGTTTCAAAAGACAGGTGTGATTCCTAGGAAGTTTAGTTTATAGGTAACTTATAAACTAGTTTAGTTTATAGGTAACTCTACCACTCACAATGCACAGAGTGGGCACAGATGGTTCCAAAAGAGAGGACAGAGGCAGTACTGACCCAGAAGATTAAAAATGTTTTTTTTTTTTTCATTCTTCATTGAAGTAAAGGGGTATTTTTAATAAGAGTTTCTGAGGGATATTCTTCTGTTCAAAAATGTTGGTTTGTCACAACAAAACTATTTTAAAAGAATGTAGATATTCTAACTTCATTTGAACTTTGAGCAGAAATGTCACACAAGAACTTACTGTTGAAATGGTCCATTAATATTCTTCCAAACTAAACATTTTGGATTTTTGCAATAAAATTGAAATCTATATGAAATAAAGAACATAAATTCAAATACCAGTTGATCTTTTTAATTGACCAAGACTGAAATACTTCTGTAAGTGAAAGACTTTCAAGGAAGATTAAGATATTGGTCCCTATTTTTTTCACAAGGATGCTTGTGGGAAATAGTAAAGGTAAGAAGACTTATTAAACATATTACCCTTCCAAATAAAGCAATAAATAATTTTCTTTTACTAACACAGAGACATAATTATAAAAAAAATTAAAATTGTATTGTATAAACTTATCTAACCACTCCAAAGCCATCCACAAAAACATACAAAACCCAAAAAAATTTAGCACCTCAAATTAAAAAAAACCCATTATACTTAAACAATTTGTTTAAAAAATAAAGCTTTACACTTTAGTTAAAAAACTCTACAATATAAGTTTATATATATTAATTATTGGAGTAATAATATTAGTAATAGTACCTTATATACTTCGATATGTTCAACAAACAATGAAACTATCAAAAAAGTTTTTATCATACAAAAAAAAATCACAAAAAGTTTTCAAAATCTTACAAAAGTAATGAATACAAGTATCAACATAAATGAACACTTTAAATTAAACCTTAAAAGAAACAGAAGTTATTAAAACAAGAAATAGCAACTACTACCAAATTTAACTTACATCTTTAGAATAAGCCAAATCTTTTGCAACATTAAAATTACTATAGTTTAAAATTACACTTAAAATAAGTGAAAAAGGTACCTTAAACAAGCAAAAAAATACATTAAGTAGTAAAAAACCATTTAAATTTTACTAATATACCTTTATATAGAAAACTTAAAACACCATTTTACTAAATAAAAAATACATATTATAATAAAACTATATAACACAAAATAATTAATACACAACAAAATTTTAAAAGTTTCTCCATAGTTTTACTGAGAGGGGGAATTTGATGTTGGTATTTTAATTGTTAATAAGAGGAAGAAACCTGATGAAGACCTTAGAAGTTGCAAAGCTAAACCAGATGTGTTGCTTTACTTATCAACACAGAAGGAACATTTGATTTTATCTTTTTGCAGTATGGCAAATTTAAAGATGATATTCCTACTTCTATGCTTCTTAAAGCACAAATTCAAGTAAGGTTTTAACCTTGTGGGGGAACACATGGTTTGATCATTGCTGTATGTCTCTAGTAAGTTAGCACCTGCATTTCATCCATCCTTACACTGACTGCAAATATTGTATTAGATAAGAGATGTAACTGAGGCAATGAACAAGTTGTTAACTACAAATACTGTATTAGATAAGAGATATAACTGAGGCAATGAACAAGTTGTTAACTACAAATACTGTATTAGATAAGAGATATAACTGAGGCAATGAACAAGTTGTTAACTACAAATACTGTATTAGATAAGAGATATAACTGAGGCAATGAACAAGTTGTTAACTACAAATACTGTATTAGATAAGAGATATAACTGAGGCAATGAACAAATACTGTATTAGATAAGAGATATAACTGAGGCAATGAACAAGTTGTTAACTGCTAGTGGATTTTAAGACATGCTATAGCTGGCATATCTCTAATTAACTCATTGCTTGCATTTCATCACTGCTTCTTAATTACAGACAGAAAAGAGGAGGGAGAGAGAACAAAATCTTCTCTGACAGTCTTTTTTACTGAGTGCTTAAATCATACAATATTTTGAGATGAAGTCATCTTTGTTTTCACTCATGCCTATCACAAGGTCTTTGCAGATTCCACAGAAACACTGTTTTCTCAGATTGTCTTTATGAAAAGAGCAAAAAGATTAAATATAAGTATAGTTAAAATTAACAAAGATGCCAAAGTTTGTGGGCACTCTCCCCTGTGCAGCCTCAGATGACAACTTCTTGGAGCTGCCATGGATTTGGAAGTTTCAAATTCATCAGCTCTGTTTACACTTCTCAGGTTTCACCAACAGACTTGAGCTACTGGCCAAACATAAACCCCGACTTCACCAGCCCTGTAAATCTATCCTTAACTGCACTTTGTAGGACTGAATTTGAATTATCTGAACTTCTCTTGAATCAGTGGTATGAAAGTAAGACCTGAGTTTTTGTGACCATCTACAAATACATATCTCCATCAGGTTATCAGGTGGGGAGTATCTGGTTTTCCTAGTAGGTGTTTATGAACATGGTGTATATATATATATATATATATACATAGTATTTGTATTTATCATTTATGTTTAATGCTTTACTTTTACTCTTCAAGTGTTTTGAATAAAATACTGTCTCTCACTTATTGGATCCTAATTTTGCTGTATTTTGGAAACAGATGGATTTCAAGCAGAGACTCATAAATACAGTTTCAGTAGCTTAACAGCACTTTCATCAGAATTACTTCTGAAAACCCAATAAATGTGCATGGTTATCTCTAAGTATGTCATAAACTGTTTAATATCTTTCTCTGCCCAGAAAAAAAACCTAGATTTTCTGATTTACCTGGATGATACATTTCAGAGGGTCAAACAAAATCCCAGCTGTGAAGAGACCATGTATATTTAGATATCAAGCCAAAGAAAGAAACAATACCATTTTTTTTCTAAAATAAATTATTTCAGAAAGTACTAACATGGATACAAATTTCCACTTAAAAAAATATGCATAAAAGCCTTTCAGCCCACATTAGAGGTTTTCTGACATTTAACTTATGTTTGAATCGGACTGATTGTAGAATTCTATTATTTTACAGTAGCAATTTCCTCTGTGGCTAGTCACTAACTGTAGTTAAGTCTAGACTAACACATTTTTTCAAATCCAGAAAAGTTTATTGGATGGAAGCCCAGAACCTTGAATAAGGTTGGTAGGACTTCTGAGGTGTTGTGTTAAACCTTCTCTACGTGGGCTAGTCAGTGCCACTGCTTCTGGACTGACAAAGATATTGTCCAAAAAATTAGAGGTCCCATTTCTTCCTAAATAATTTCTGCAAAATTATGTTTCCCTCCCTGAGCATAAGTAACATGCTATCATCATAACTTCATAATTTTTAAGATTTCACTTTGGTAGCTTTTATGTAGAAACTTATTTGTTTATAACAAAGCAAACTCTTTGCCCTTTGACAAATTCAGTAAAATTAATTCTTCAAATAAATGTCAGATAGCTCAGATGGAAGAGTAAGTGTGTTTGTTTGGATATGCAAAATGTATGTTTTTGTCACAATCTCCAGGACATCGCTCTTCTACATAACTAAACGCTACATTTGGAAAAACAAAAGTCTCTATTTTCAAAACTTCAACTGCAGCATATTACTTCGTAATTTCTTCATAATTTATAGTACTCATTGGAAAAAAAGTGAAAGAGAAATATTGCTCTCCATTATCATCTTCTAAACTGGACAAAATCTGTAGCAACAAACTGAGAAAGTATTGCCTGCAAGTTTAAGCAGAAAAATACTAATATTTTAAGTAATTTACTCTGTATTCACACTAACGGTGATTTTAAAAGAAAAAGGGCATTAACACATTAGAAGAAATTTTGACAGAGCTTACAGAATTCATGCTCAGGTGCAAAGATAAGTGAATATGATTAAGGAAAATCTGAGGCACAGCAAAAGAGCTCTATCAATAGTATAAAAGGAGAAATAAAACGCAGCCTTCAGCTGCACTAGGTTTGCTGGATATGTCTCAAAGAGGATGGTAAAGTTAGAAATATTCTTTTTGGTTTCCCTTAGAAACCAGAAACAGCCTGAAAAATCAACTTATCATGAAATAGCTGAAATTTATACTCTTCACATGAGCTCCAAGGCTATTTTATTCACAGTATTTAGTTGCTTTTTGAATATTAAAATAATTTGTACATTTATTATCTACAAAATAGGGCTGGCATAGAGCAAAGAGCAGTTTCAGAAGTGTGTCCCATTTCCTATCTAACAATGTGTTCAAGAGGACACAAGTTTTCCATGTGAAAACAAGAATGATTTCTAATGTGGTAACAATTGCAATGCTTCCATAAAAGAGAAAAATACATGCAAATAAGTAGCAAAATCAGCCACCTTTGTGTCACAGTAAACATGTAAACATCACCTGCTGCACAAGGCACAAGAATTTTCTTTAAAAGGTTTGTCTTCTGTGTACAATGCACATAACTTTTACACCTGATTCAAATTATTTCAAAGCAGTGGTGACTTTGTAAAATAGAGTGTATTTATTTAGGGAGGGTACGTTTCAAACCCCAGTATGCATTTAGAGAGATTCACAGAGATTATGGATAGCAATGAAAATGGGTATGGTTCTGATGGAAATACTCATTTATGACATACCTATGTCAAATACATAAATTATTATAAATTATACTTTCATTTGGCTAAACAAACAAACAAAAATCCACCAAACCCATTACTAGCTTTGAGGCAAAAACTTCTTTGCAAGAATGTGTCTATGGTGTAACACACAGTTTCACACACCTTTCTCCCATGAAAAGTTACACCAGTTAAAAGTACTAAATTCCTCAATTTCCCACATATCAGAGTACAATTTATAAACCTTTCAAACTAAAAGGCCTAAAGATATTAACAGTACCTTTGTGGAATAAGCTCTAAACAATGGCTACACTACCATAACACAGATTTCTGTATGAAAGCCTAATGTAGCCATTTTTGGAATGTAATCACAACCATTGGATTTCATAAAGCACCATTTCTTTTTGCACACCTTTGAAAAAGCCAAAGGTTTGGAATAAAATGACAGTAGCAATTTCAATAAAGGCACAGCACAACCAGAATTCTGATTGCCTTTCTTTTTTATTCTATAATCACAGTAATTTTATTTCTTCCTTAGGTGCAGTACTTTTATTCTCCTTTGTCTCCTCTGCTTCTTTGATATTTGGGCTTCAGATTTTCAACAGAAAAAAGAGGCAGGATAACAATGAGACAAAGATTTTATTCTGTGTTTTGATTGCTTTCCAACACTATTTCAACAGTGCAACATGCTCACTGCAACATCCACGGAATTGAATATTCTGTTTTATATCTAATTTATCACTTTAATTTTCTGCTCCAATCCCACATCCTAGTACCAGTAAAGACAAATGCTGACCAAGCTCTGCACAGCTTTCCCCTCTCCACTACACTTAACCCTCTCAGAAATACTAGGAGGTGCAAGAGACCTTATTTCATGAATTACACTCTTTAACAACTACGAACAGCTGTTAATTTATTTGATTGGGGGGGGGGGTGAGACAAGCTTAAAAAACCATATTCATTCTTGCTCCATTGTCCAACATACCATCATAGTGCTCCAACCCATTTACATCATATGCTAGGGTACTATGGTGTATTAAAAACTTGTCTTACCCATTTCTCATTCAAATTGAAGTGAATGAGATACTAATGTGAGAAAACGTGTTTTCTCACATTAGCAAGAGACAGGGTGTTGAGAGACTTTACTTAGTACTTGCTCTGTTTAATCTCTTTAAGCACCCCCAAGTCCTGCCAAAAGTAAACAACAAAGATTTGTAAGGCAACGATTTTGGTAATTTACTACCACAGTAAAACTAGAAAATACAGACATAGGAAATGAAGAGTAGAAGTAGGTAAAACATCAATTCTGACATCATCTTAATTTTGTCCTTTTAAGAAGATATTTTCTATGACTTAGTTGTATTTGACTAAAAAATTTAGCAAGCCATTCCCTTGAATATGCAGTGGGAAAACTGATAAGCTGTGTCTCACTACTGTGCACTATGCTGACACCATGGATCACATAAAGAATTGCAGTATTTTACAGTCTTTATGTCAATATAATACTGTAGCCACTTTAAAAGAAACAGAGGAGCCTAAACCATGCTGTGAAATAAATTGAATTCTCAATAACATAAACAGCACTTGGAGGGTTTGAGAGCACAACAGGATGAGGAAATGCCTTATAGCCATCTTGTTTTATTTGTCTGCCTTAAAGCCTGTAATGGAAGATTATCCTCCCGTTAGAATGAACTTGCTTCACATGCCCCTTAGCACTTTTCCCCTTGACTTGTGGCTGTACTAGCTCCTTCCCCTGTTCCTTGAGTTAAACGATGAGCCAACAATCCCTATGAATGTGGCTATGGGAGGGTCAGTCAGTTTGTAGGGAGAGCTGACATTCCTCACTGTGAGGAGATCTGGGGCTGGACACTGTTCATCTCACTGGCTGTAAGTGTACTGTGACAGAAACATTACCTGCCTGAAAGCTGTTCCCTCCCCCAGCTGCTCACACCAGTAGGATGCAAGAAGGGGTTAAGGACTGCCCCACCTCAAGCAATGTGTCTGTTCCAGGGTTCACCAAGCCAGACACTGGGTTTCCAAACTGTCCTCTGGGGAAGGTCGTGCCTCCAATCCCCAGTACAGGGCTCTTGCTTGTGCTCACGCTGCTGCGATTTGGTATCTTAATGCAAGCAGTAGAACAATCCTTTCTCCGAAGGACAATGACATCCAGGCCAGCAGCTGACAGTTCAGTTCCTCTGCCTGGAACCACAGTGCATGAACTTTCTACCAGCTGGGACTGTTCCAGCTTGCATAGGATGAGCAAGCTCAAATCTACTCTCAGAAAGTCTCAGCTCCTGAAGCCTTAACTCCTTTTCCTTCACCTTCACACAGAAAAACAGACTATGATGAAAACCCATGATCTTAAAGTATGTTAATAAGGAAATTTTAAAAAATGAAGTAGCAATATGAACAGCAGTGCAAATTTTTCCAGTCCTCAACTTCAGTCTAAAGTTTGGGGGCTTTTTGCAAGATGTGTCAAGTTTTCTTACTGTACACTAGATAAGACCACTACACCCTGCCATCTCAATTGAGACCATTTGTAAGATGAGAGGAAATATTTGTATACATGTTTGTGACTATGTTTGCTTTCACCATGGAAAGTGTACTAAGAGTCTTTCACAATTAATTTTTGAATTTAAAATTTAACTTAAGTGCTATAAAGCTGTTACTGGCTTTCCTTCCAATTTAGTTTATGTAAATTGTTCCTTGGGTTCCATTGTCTCATTTCAGAAATCCAGCTATAACCAAAAATAACTCAGCTATTCCTCTATTCTTTATGTGGATTAACAGGATAATAACAAAGATATCAATGAAAATAAAGAATGATTCTTAAAATGCAACAGATTTCATGTCCCTGATACAATGCAAAATATTGCAGCCTAGACCTCAAACCTTGTAGAACCACAAGAAACCTTACCCCAAATATGCAGGCATGGACTTCCTTATACCTCTTCTAAACGAACTAAAATATTTTTTCTGGAAAATACCAGCGTGCACCAACTTCAGCTCTGCCTCTAAAATGTGTGTACAGTGCACTGATGTCACATTTGTAACAGAGCAGAATTAAAACCGCAGTGTAGCAGGAGTTACTACTACCAAGAAATACAGTTGTCCTTTAGTGTAAATAAAGGTTTATGTACTCTGTACAGGTCAGGATTCCACAGATATTCAGATACAACCCACATTCAAAGCATTATATATGGTTCACCTATCGGAATTCCTGAAAAGAGCTGCTACAGAGAGGAATGTACTACTTAGAGTAGGCTGTAGAACTGATTAAAACGAACTGCTCCCAATTAAGGTTAATTAGGAGATTAGGCCTCATCTTCTGCTTTCTTTCCTGCTAAAACAACCTACACTTACCCTACACTGAGACAGCTTTATCTCACACTGGTGTGAGGGGAGCTCCAGGTGTATTTGTCCAGAGTAATGAGCACCAACCAGAGAGGACAAGCCAGTCCAGTTTCTTTCATTAAGGCCACGTGAGAAGGTTTAAAACGAACTCCTCTAAAATACCAACTATAGTTAGCTTCCCAATTCGATATCTTAACTCCAGAAGCATTAATTAGCATTATCACACATTTGCATTTTAATGAGGTATGGCGAGTACATGTTTTTTTCAAAATGGCAACATAACAAAACTGAAGTCGGAATCACAGATAACTTTTTTTTGTAAGTATGCTCATTAAATAAAGGAAAGAAACAGTAATTCTTTAAAAATATGCCAATTTCTAATCAGCATTAGCCCCAAAAACTCTTAAATTGGAAATTTTTTTTCTGAAACATGCTTCTTTTTTGGATCAAGTATCAAAATTTGGCTTTTTGGATGAAAACGTTTTCCAGATTAGTTTCAAAATCAAACATCCTCTCATCCACAACTTCTCTGTGTAGAAACAAAATGGAAATTCCACATTTAATGATCTCTAGTGGATGATGCCGTATAGTTCATGTATTGATGTACTAGGCACATGAATTTTGGGAACATCACATACCTTTTAGCTTTCATATAAAAACCATTTTCATAATGAATACCCTGATGGATTCCCCCTTTTCCTTTTTCTAACAGTATTAGACAGCATTTTTGCATAAATTAAAGTATTCAGACTCAAAAATGCTGAAATTTAATGCTAAATGAAAGACTGGCATATGAGAATTTTAATCCTTAAATATTATTTTTTATAATATAATTTCTTACAAAAAAGAACAAAACCTTACTGAAAATATTTATCAGAACCACCCAAAAACTTCCGTCACTTATGTGTAGTTGTATCAATCACAAAAAACAGGCACTGAAATGCCACATGAAAATGGTCTTACATTAGATTTTTATGTTATTAATATGGACTCTGGTTTTCAGTTAGCCATTTACACATGCATTTTAATTACTAAACTTGATCCTTCAGTTCAATGACCAATTGATTCTCCACTCAAGACTATTTACAAAAATAAGAGTACAGATATTTATAAATAAAACAAAATCACAATCATTATTATTTTGGTGTTTTACTTCAAGGAAGGACTATAACTAAAGTAGAATAGGTTAAGGAAACTATCGTTAGAGTTGTATCACTAAGCTGTGAGAAAAATATTTCTACCCTACACTATCTTGCTCCAGATGGGTACAGAATTGTGTTTATTCCAGATTTTCCTTTTAAACAAAATATCTACAAGATTTGATATGTAATTGTCACTATTTAGCTTTTAGTAAGTGTTCATTGTTGTTAACAGATATAACTGTACTGAAGAATTGTAAGGAATTTACTATCTTGCTGTCAAGCTACATGAACTGTTTTTATTACAAAGGACAGTATCAATTTAAATATTCCAATAAGAGGAGAAAGCTGTATATCTCATGAGACACATAAAGAATAAACATGTGTTTCTGCCAGCTGTTCTTTTGTTAATGATTCTTTTTCTCTTCCTCCTAATGCTTAAGTCCCAATATACATGGAGAGTTTTGTTTGATTATTCACGGTTGTTTGCCTTTCTAATATAAAGTCCTTTCTTTTTCAGTGAGTATGAACATCTATGCTGGATTATTTGAGCACACTATGCCTATCCAATTTTTACTACTCACATGTTTGGACAAGTAAAACTGGAGGCAATCTATTCTGATTTGATGTAAAAAACCCAAAGAAATCTGAAAAAAATTACAAAATGCAGATGAGTGATAATTCACATACTGTAATATTTACACTCTAATTAAACTTAAAGTTAAGAGGTTTTTTCCTTGTTCTTTTGATATTTTTTATTTGTTTGCAAGCAAAACCCACAAATCTGATTACTGCCTTTTTTAAGACACCATTTCATAACTGCTCCTTAGAACGTATCTGAACTTTCTTTCCTCTAGACAATGGAGCACCGATGAGGACGTTCCCAGAATATTCACACAATCACAGAATAAGCAGAGTTGGAAGGACCCAAAAGGATCATCAAGTCCAGCTCCTGGCCCTGCACAGCACCATTCCCAAATCACACCATGTGCCTCAGAGTATTGTACAAACACTTCGTGAGCTCTGTCAGGTTGGTGGTGTGACCACTTCCCTGGGGAACCTGTTCCAGTGCCCAACCACTCTCTGGGTGAAGAACCTTTTCCTGATCCAACCTAAACCTCCCCTGACACAGCTTCAGGCCATTCTCTCTGGTCCTGTCACTGGTCACCACAGAGGAGAGATCAGTGCCTGACCACCCTCTTTCCCTCACAAGGAAGCTGTAGCTGCAATGAGGTCTCCCCTCAGCCTCCTCCAGGCTGAACAGACCAAGTGACCTCAGCTGCTCCTCATAAAGCTTGCCCTCTTTGAGGATCCTTGGATGAATCCCATCAGACCTGATATATTTGTGGAGATCCAGCTGAAGCAGCAGATCCCACACAATTTTATTTAATGATAAATGGGGAGTTCATCATTATCACAGTCATGCTTGTCCAGTTCAGGGCACTGAGACCCTCTTGCCTGATCATCTGTCTTGAAGAGAGAGGCAAAGAATGCATTAAACACCTCTGCCTGGTCCCTTTCCCTGTTTATGAAGTGACCATCCTCATCCTGTAACAGGACAGCGTTATTTTCACACTGTCCATTGCCATTAATATAATTTAAAAAACTCTTTTTATTGTCCCCCACAGTTCTGGCTAGTTTCAATTCCCATTGTTGTTTCATCTCCCAGCTACAAGCCCACTGAGCTTTGACCACAAGAGTTTTCTCCCTACAGTGGCAAGCAGCATCTCTGTATTCTTACCATGCCACTTCACTATTTTTTGTGTTTGGTTCCTTTTCCTTCAAATGAACAGTGGCAGAAGTAAGTTTGGTGAATATATCAAATTTTATATTTGACAAGATTTGGAGAGATTAAGGTGTTATGCAATGAGAATGGAAAGAAAACAAGTCTAGAGCATTTACTTCCTATTCTCAGATCTGCATTGCAAGCAATACCAGCCCTCACTGGGGACAGCAGGCACCTGTATGAGCTCCAGAAATACAAGGCAATCTCACTGTACAGTCCTGTTACTGTTTCTGAGAGGCCTGAGGGAGGTGAGAGCCAAGGTCATTGCATGTTCCTAAGTTTGTGCTGCTCCAGTGCTCATAATGGCTTTTGGCACATCTAAGGTACAGCAGGAAATACCAGGCTCCCCTAGGTAGCAGGGCTGTCCAGAGCTGATGTGCAAGAGTTTGCAACTCCATTTTTACTGATGAACTTCCCTACTTTAGTATCAAAGCTGCAAAGGCAAAAGAATATTCCACTAAGCCCTCTCTGTGGTCAAAAGCTTTTTACAAGTCTAAAGGACAGAGTAAAGATAAGTGCAGAACTAAAAATAACAGAAAGATAATGAGGTCTTAATTCAAATCTCTGGTCAAATGGTAGAAATGCTAATTACAAAGTTCTCCAATAGACTGTAATCTGTGTTCATTCAATCTGGCTGCTCTTGCCAGGATATCTCAGAAGTGTGACACATTGCTCAAAATTGAGATCTTGGATCAGACCCTAAAGAAGATCATTAAACATGCAATACAATGGAGCTTTGAATCAAATATGACATCTAAATCTCAGTAAATTTCAACACTACCTGGACCAGAAGTTGGAACAGTTTGGCTTTGAAAAGCTGCCTGCCATTTATGTGGAATACAGAAACAGAGAAATAAACATTAAAGGCTGCTGGGTGTTCTTTCTTGCTTTGCTTAATCACATATTTCTCACAACCATACAACAGCACTATAAACTGTTTTATGAATAGAAATTGTCTTTCCTACTGAAAGGAAGAAATGAACATCAATATCTGTAACAAAAAAAAAAAAAAACCCCAAAAAACAAACAAAAAACAACAACAACAAAAAAAAAAAAAAAAACCCCAAACCCAAAAAAAACTTCCAAAAAAAAAAAAAAAAACCCAAAAAAACCCCCAAAACCCCAAACCAAAACAAACAAAACAAAAACAAAACCTCAAATACTCCAACTTGTATTCGCATTGATTTTTCCTCCACTTTAAACTCTAATTTAAGGATATAGTAGATACAACCACACATTTCCATCATCAGGATGGAGAACTGGGAACTTATTTCCATGTTTGCTTTGAGCTCTCTGTCAAGAAAGAAACTATTATGTTAAAATTTCCCTTCCTGTTCTGAGTGTCCACAAGAAAGCATCATGAAACAAAGATGGAAGGGAGCCTTTACCATTTGGTTGAACATGATTCTGCTATCAAAGCAGAAAAAACAATCATGTCCCAGAATCAGAAGAAACACTTCTTCCTGAAACTCTCTGTGCATTTCTTGTACACACGGCAACAGTTTTTAGTTAAGCCTTCCCACCACCCACACTCACTCTTGAAATTATTGGTGAGAAGTGTCTTAAACACAGTGAAATTACCCACCAGTAAATCAAGTTGCAACCAGATAATACCAGCTATTGAGATGCAGATTGAATGCAAGAGAAAACAAACCCTTCAACTGAGATACAGCAATACAACAGAGACTATGTAACCAATAGGGAAAAAAAAAAAACCAAACCACCGAAATAAAGAACCTCCCCCATAATTTCCCTTGTGCATCTAACTGGGAAAGCAGTTGTTTGATTTGTAATGCATTTATCATCCATAAGGAATGATGTTTCTGGACTTCTTTCTCTCTCCAACTGCAGGACTAGAAAGACAGCTATCCAAATTACCAAATAGAATTCTATGGGAGAGTCGGTGGGAGCTGACATTTAAGCATGCCATGATACAAAATGCCCCTTGTGACATTCTACATCTTTGAGTTTCATCTGAAATTATTTGAAAGGAATTCTCCACAAATTTCTGTGAGTTTACTTTCCTTCAAATCTACTAATTAAATTATGTTTTGTTGCTCTAAGAATAAAAAATACGTGCAAGTGTTGATGCAGGAACATGTAGACTACTGTTGTAATCACTATTATCTTCTGCTAATCAACATTGCCAAGTTAAATATCTCTTCATATCTTGACCCATTGCCCCACCTTAACAGCACATCTTTTTTGAAGGAATTATCTCCATGTTTACTGCAAATCATTAGTAGGTGTCAGTAGTATCCCTAAATTTGACAGCAAACGCGTATTTTTCATAAGTTTCCCAAGGCACAATGAATTAACATTACTTAGCATGAGCTTTAAAACACTTTAAAAATATTTTCTTTCTATATTTTTGATTAAAAATTTGTAATTTTGCTATATGTCATCCTATGAGCTGGATTCCCTACTGCAAGTCTCTTTGTGAGCAAACTCCAACAGCAGTGCAAACATCAGCCACAAGGTACGAGCATGATGCCAAATAGAAAGCTACCAAACAGGTGAAAATATCATGTCTTCACTGAAATTGTTACTTACCAGCAAATTCTAAGTATACACATGAACAGTACCATCTCAATTGTTTCAAGTTCAAAGTGACTTTTAGACTGTTTAGACTTGAGAAGAGAAGGATCTGGGGGGCTCTTACCAATGTGTGTGTATATGCTGAAGGAGAATGTGAAAAGGAGATGGAACCAGACTGCTCTCTGCAATGCAGTCAATGGACAAGGGGCACAAGGTGGAATACAAAAAATTCTGATTAAAACAAGTGTAAAAAAAAGGTTTTTATTGCAATCATGATCAAACATTGGAACAATTTGTTGAGAGCAGTTAAGGAGTGTCTGACCCTGATATTCTAAACTCAGCTGGGCATGGCCCTGAGTAACCCAGAGTGGCTGGAGTAAACTGTCATCAGAGGTCCCTTTATCCTCGACCATTCCACTTTTTTTGATATCAAGTAAAAAGTAAATCTTTTTTAACCCTAATCATTCCTTAATTTTATGAAAAAGAAAATTAATTTCTAGAAATCAAACACAGGTAATCACAAAGTTCTGAACTGGAGTTCAAAAATCTCTGCCTCCAAAAATCAAATACTGAGTTTTACAGAAAAGCAAAAGCCATTGCTTTTATAGATGTTGTGGTTTTCTATAGCCCTTTTTGTAGTGAAACAGATGCATGATAAGGAAATAAAGACAATTTTATACTGAAGTGAATAAAACTCACCTTCAAATATTATGATCTGCTCTAAGTATAAAAGAATTACTGCAGCACACCCATTTCATTTATCAGTGGGAGAAATACACCAATACACACAAAATATTCAAACCATACTGGAGCCAACAACTGACAAAATTGCCATTCTATTCCCCCATAAAGTGAGACAATTTACAATGCTGAATGGTTCATCACAGGAAAGCACAAATATATGAAACCACTTCTAGGTCTGCATGCAACAATCAGCACAGGCTTAGAAAAATTCTAGAGTTTCAGTGTTGTAGCTATGGCTATCTTAAAAATTGCAAACTTCCTGAACAGTCTCTCAGTAACAGGCTGCTTGCTGCCTTTTTTTTTTTTTTTTCCTTTCTTTCTTTCTTTCTTTTTAAATTAGATGAGTACATGTAGAACATCAGAATGGTGCAGCCATTCCAAATTCTTCCCCCTTACAAGCTGCTTACATGAACTGTGAGTGACTTCAACAATCCTTTTGTATTTTAGACGGTCTTAAAAGAAATTCTCAGATTTTACCTGCCTAGTCTGTAGTCTATTCCACATTAAAACTTTTATATCTAACACATTAAAAAGAAAAGAATTATATCAGTCTGTTCAAGTCCAAAAATATGCTCAGGCAAAACTGACAATAACATCAATATATTGTTAGAATGTGATAAATACGCATTTTCCTGATTAAGTGTAAGAGGTTGATTTATTGTCAAGACTGATGTACCAGGAAATTTTGAGTAAAACCCAAGAAATAAAAAAAATCATTCACCTCATATAGAGATGTTTTTAAAAAGTGGCTTTGTGAAACATTTTCCAAGGAAGAAACCTGGTTAGATTTACACACAATATTAATGAGCAAGGCTAGATATTGTCTAAGACTCCCTCTTCTTCTCCTGCCCCAACTTAGATTTTCTGTATTTCAGCATACATCAGGAATGAACACTGTCACATAAACTCCTCATATCACAAAAATGAACTGACAGGACTAGCACTATCTACTGATACACTTCCATTTTGTGTGGCATTTGACATCGCTTGCCTTTGCTTTGGTGCCTTCCTGTACCTAGTGGGATGAGAGGGGCCTAAGGGAATTTTTTTAAAATCACCTCATAAATGAAATGGAGAAGAAAGATTTAAGTGACTTTTGGAGCAGTAGAGTGCTACTTAAATTCCCTGTCTGAAATGAAGCAGTTCCCAAACTCACAATTACTTCTAATCACAGAAGAAATAGCTAACATAATTATATAGAAATTATACAACAAGAAATAATATTTCAATGCTGTTTCTAGAAAACTAAAACTAAAGAAAAAATAATGCAAATTAGGAAAGTTAATGTCAAATAAGGAGTTGAAAACTTCTTAAGCTAATTTCAAATTAAAAGTAGATTCCTAATGAGAATTCTTAAATGGGGCACAGAAGAACCAAAGGACAGACACTCTACTCAATTCCCAACTTACATCTTATTCTCCAATTACCACAGTTAGAGGACAAATGTTAGAACAGATCTACCAGAAAGAAATCAACTTGAAGAATTAAAAAGAGTTACTCAAAGCCAACCCATTGTCATTCACCCACTGGAAAATACGTGAAAATATGAGAAAATATGCTTCAGTCCTGAGACTGAAGCATTTGAAGCTGAGTTAGATGACCCAGGAAATTTTAATTGATAAGTATTATTTAGAATTATAAAAGGAAGGCATAAGGTAAGTTTAATTTCTATGAAAAAAGCAAATGAAAACAAAACTCAAAACATCAAACTTTTCATAACCATAAAAAATTCTTGTCTCCCATTTTTTAGTTAACCTCCACTGTATACACAAAGGTTCAGGCTTATTTACCACTGCTTTACGAAATCTTGTTTTATACAATAAACAGTGTCTCTTTCTATCATAAAATACAGAATAATTCAAATAGGGAGGAGGGAAAAAAAAGAAGAGTCACATCTGATAAAATTATGGATCTAGTGAGCATTGATAGAATAAAACGGATCAATGCAGTTTCCATTTCTTAAACACACTCCCTGAAAAATCAGATATAGATCAGGAATTTTTGCACAACTGTAGTAGTGACTGCAGAAGGGGACAGCTGTTTCTTTTAAAACCCACATTGGCAGCATTGAAATCAGCACAAGCCAGAGGAGCAGCACATACTGTTGTCACACATATGTGATCATCCCTCACATCCCACTTAGAAGGCAGAACACCGGATCAAGCTGAATTCCTACCTGTAAGCCAGGAACACAGATGACTTGGATGTCCGCTTCTGAGTCTGTCAGTGCGATTTATAGTCAGGGAGGGGTAAGGGGAGAACAGTGCAAAGCCAGTGAATGACATAGCTGAATTAATTACTTCATCTGCAGTGCAGTTTGCACGCTTTTTGTCTTACAGTAGCCAGGAAGTTCCACTGCTCATTCTGCATTTTCACTGTTAATCTACACTCAGGACTGAAAGGATCGACACATGAGTTCAGAGTTAGTGTGAATAGACTGCAATGGACTACTGGGTCAGATATTCTCTCAACGGCATTAGATACACAGACAAAGCTTCTCACAGTCCAAAACTGTTTCTCATTCATCAGGAAGGAAGTACAATAATGAAGCATGAAATAGTTCTTGATTAAATGAAATCAAATCTGAACAGTGGAGAGCGGGAGGCTGTAGGAGACAGCCTTTTCTGATCACCACCAGGACCTCCTGCCTCCTTAAGACTGAATATCTAAGGTCTGTCTGGTTCTATTAGCACCATACTAATATTGTTCCTATGGTTAAAACACATTGTCATCTTTCAGATCGAAGAGATACGCTCACAATAATTTATCTTTATTATTTGTTTGGTAGTTCTGATCTAAATAGATCTGAATCATAGTTTCCAATTGTAGTTAACTTTGTTTTGACTTCCACACACATAACCTTCTCTACTAAGTCAAGAAGTACGACTGGGCAGGGCTGGCATGTAAATATGGGAGGAGGGTGGTATGATATGTACGGAATACACTGTCAGTTACAAGCTGTATCCTTCTTACAGGGCTTGGTAAGTAAGATGGCAAGTGTCCTTAGTCTCTGATGCCTTCATGATCTGCTTTTCTGCATGTCAGCATACATCACTCTAAAATTTTTACACAAAAAATTACATTTCTATGGTCACTGCACCTTCAAGACAAAAACTGTTAGTGATAGGAAGAAATACTAACCAGAGCGACAACATGAATGATCATCTGGGATGCAGTTGGAATGCATTAAAGAAGGTGGTAGGAAGTGAGGAAACTCACGTACCTGTGAGAAACTGCTCAGCACTGACTACCACAAACTTGCATATTGCAGAGCATCTCCCATGTAGCTTTTTGCTTCCAGCCAGCATAGCATAACTTGAATATGATTAAATATTTAGTATTTTTGCTACATAAGACTTCAGAACCTATGCAAATATTATGTCAAAATGTATTAATTTCAGAAGGTAACAAAAGAACCGTGTTGTAATTTGTGTCATTTCAGTGTTGCAAGGAAGCTGGAGTTCTTCTCTTGTGTAATAACCCCAGCAGCTTCAACAAACAAAAGTGAGCTTTCTGTGTCATCTGTTTAGACAAATTCTGGCCATGATAATCTATGTTTCACTGCTGACAGATAGATTTAGTGCTTCTAAACTACAGTGAAAACCAAGCTATATTTCAGTGCAGGAAGAAGGGAAATGGAACACTCTATATCTCATGCCAAATAGAATGATAATCAGAACTATTTAAAGTATTAGAGAAATAAAATTAAGCTGCACTCCACTGTCTAAAAACTTATCAAAACTAGCATGACTTAGGAGTCAAAACTATCAAGAAATCTCAACAATATATACTGCCACCCACTCCATCTTTAATAAGGTAAACTGGTGGGGCTACACCTCAAATCCTGTGTCCAGTTCTGGGCCCCTCACTACAAAAGAGGCATTGAGGGGCTGGAGTGTGTCCAGAGAAGGGCAAAGGAGCTAGTGAAGGGTGTGGAACACAGGTTCTGTGAGAAGCAGCTGAGGGAGCTGGGGGTGTTTAGCCTGGAGAAGAGGAGGCTCAGGAGAAACCTCATCACTCTCTACAGCACCCTGAAAGGAGGCTTTAGCCAGGGGGTCGGTCTCTTCTTCCAAGTAACCACCAACGGAAAAAAAGGAAATGGCCTCAAGTCATGCCATTGGCAGGTTTAGGTTGGATATTAAAAAAAAAAAAAATTGTTCACCCAAAGGGCTGTCAAGCACTTGAAGAGGCTGTCCAGGGAAGTGGTCGAGTCACCATCCCTGGAGGTATTTAAAAGTGGCATAAATGTGGCACTCAGGGACATGGCTAGTGGTAAAGTTATTAGTGTTGGGTTAGAAGTTGAATTTGATGACCTAAACAGTCTTTTCCAATCTAAACGATTCTATAACTTTATGATTCAATATTCTATCTTTATCCAGTGGGTTTAGTATTTTAAAATACTTTTTTTTTAGTTGTTGAGAATGCATTATCAATCTGTCAAAATAAAAATTTTTAGGTCTTTTAATTTCAGACCAAAAGTATCAGAGTAACAATGGCTAATCTCATTTGCTTTCATTAAACTGAAGTTTTGATTGAATGTTGACAGCCATGGCATACACAGCACAGTCTGCTGACCATTTTCCTTTCCTGCAGCCAAAGATTCTTCCATGGAAATAAGACTGTTGTGCTTGTGGGAATGAGCAAACGACTAAAATACTACTGTATTTGAGGAAGAACACAGTGTACATTTCCTGATCCAAGTGAAAAAAAAACAGACAAAACCAGACTGTAATTAAATATGTTCACAGCTAAACAGTGTGTGACCACAGTAATTCTCATCAAGGACATATTTTAAGATATTAGTGTGCATACAGGTAACATACATAAATATACAAGGTCCTTGAAAAAAATCCTCCCATAGCTTGAAAAACAAACTACATAAAACAAGAGGATCCAGACTAGTAAAGAGCCTTGGGTAAAATACTACTTGTTTTGATTTTGAACACTACTGAGTATTCTCAGATCACTGATTTATAAAAAACTAGCTATGCTACAAAAGCTACCTCACAGGATCTGAGGAACAAATTACCGTACCTGTAAGCCCAACATGGGTTTTTTTGGTAATTTCCTTCTATATTATCTTGTTAAATAAGAAAGGCAGACAGTTGGAGACAAACCAGTTCACTTTCTTCCTCTTAGTAATTTTGTGGATAGTACATACTAAAACAAGAATAGTTATGACAAACTAGACATCCCATTGCTTTAATAAAATACACAACAGGGAAAGAATGAAGTTTGTCACTGAAATAGACAATTTGCATTCTCCTGATCATGAAGATCTGACATTTTCTGTTGTGCAAATGCATCTAATTTGTGCATCAAGATAAAGGGGAAAAAATGAAATTCATTCAAAAAAAATTCATTCTTTCAAAGAAAGAGGTGAGGAGAGAAGAGGGGATGAGAGTGGACAAGAGGGCACAAGAGAAGCTAGCAGAGAGGAAAGAAAACACCACCCATGGATCCAGGGACAAGACGTGGAGCACTGTTAAATTAATCTGAGCTAATGAAAACATCAGCACTGCCACAAGAAAGCAAATTAGAGATGAAGCAGAGAGCATTAATGCAGGGAAGTACCAAGGGAAAAAGTCTGCGTTCTTCACTGTTGAGGCAACAGTGTGACAATGCTGCAACAGGAACACATCTCACCGCTCCACCATCCAGCAGATCACAAGAAACTTGCAGCAACACCACTCCTGATGTATTATGCAGACTTCAGTAACCAGTACCACAGGAGTCAGCAGGGAATTTTACTCTACTACCGAGATTAGAGTAGCTATAACCATTTTTCTACCACTCCCTGTTATTCTTCCCGATATATTCATGTGACTTCAAGAAAAATTAACTTCAGGCAGAATCCCACTTAGAATCTCCTTTCTTTACCTGCAAGAAGACTGAGGACAAAACCATTCTGCTGACAGTGAAAACTATCTGGTAAGAGGCTCTCTCCCAAGCAGTAACTCCTTGGTAGGGTCAAGTTCTTCCCTGGCACAAGGGGTACAGTCTGTAAAAGTCAGCCCATCAAGGCTGTGCTTGCCCACAGCTGTGTGCCTTGCTCTCCCCTTGCCAACTCTTTGCTGCCTCTGGCAACCACTTTGCCATTGTCCTCTGATGTCTGAGAGACATCAGACTCACTCAGGTGTAGATGGCCAGCCCTGTACTTCTTCACCTTTCCAGAACACGCAAAACAACTCTTTGTCAGATGCAAGAAGTCTGTTTCCTCAAACTTTAAAAAGAAAAAAAAAAATTTAGGAAAGCACTTGTGGTTTTATTCCAACTCAGTTCTATCACTGGTTCTTTACTCCTCAGCAGCCATGTTTTAATTTCCACTGGTAATTAGTCCTTCAGGACATTTTCAGATACTCCTTTTCTTATGCAAAAGAACTTGCAAAGCAAAACATATCAAAATTTTCACCTGCACTGGAGCATATCTTAGATGATGTGCCGAAAGCAGTTTTACTAAGGAAAAAAAAGAGAATTTAGTAATGTATAATGTAAGGAAACCTGCAGGTAAGTGTGTCACAAAGCAGTTGCTATGGGCTTAACAAAATAAATCAACAATCTAAGGAAGAAAAGTGCCCAGTGATGTTGAAATACAAACCAGTGATGTCAAAAATACCTCTGCTCACTTCTTTCTTGTCAGCTACTTCTATACTCAGTCTTAAAATGAGTACAATTTATCACATCAGAACCATTTTTACAGCTCAAAAGATACAAGATAATAATATAAAATCAGAAAAATAACCAAACTATCAAAGATTACTTAATTGCCAGAATCCTTCCTTTTAAACTAGGCAATTTTGTGTCTCTGGAATAGGTCATGTTCTCATTCCACAAACAAACAACACGAGGCTGAACACTTTGTGAAGCCGCTGTTTCTATTTATACACAGGCCCAGAGGAATTGCTTTAAGCATACATGGACTACAGTGGGATTGCAGGAGCAAGGTTTGTGTGTGAGGCACATTCTACTGCTTCCCTGTCCCTACACCGTGTTAAAAACGTGCTCTTGAGAGAACAGTGTTATTTTATTAATACTGATACATAATTTATAATAGAGAAACAAAAGGAGCTCAATAGGGAAACGTGCATACAGATTACCCTGTAACACATTAATAAATTCAGGGCCCTGAAACCAAACTGATAACAAAGCTACAGCAGAAAGAAACAGTGATCCACAAAGGAGCCCTTTTCCTCACGAGGAGTTTTTTTACTGTTTTTGTTTTGTAGTGCTCCAAGTTGTGCCTTTAAGTATCAGTGTGACTTCTTTTCAGTTTGCTTGGTACTTTTACTGTCCTTCCCCTGTGCGCCTTTGTCGCAGCTCTTCCACTCCACAGCTCGTCTACTGAATGTTTGATTTTGTGCCAAGAATTATTAATGATGGACCAAGCTTTCGTAAAATCTCTCATTTTACAGAAGCTTGCTGAGCCCTTTAGACAAGCCACATCTTTACTCAGAACTTCAGCGTTTGCATTTTTATGATTTTAAGCAGACGAGGAAATGTAATATGACCTTTTGGAAAGAAGTCCAGGTTCAACCTTTTGGAAAGATGCTCAGGTTCATTTGCCTACCCACAATGTATCATCATAAACAAAAAAACAGTTGCAAGCCTATCCTGATTTTTACTCAGAGAGTTGCTAAGATACTAACTGTGTTTTATTATTACACATGATTTTCTATGAAATTCTTTTCACCAGGATATTGGTATTACAGCAGTTTTCTCTATTACTTTCAATACTGAAAAAATTACTTTTATTCACATACAGACTAATTACACACAAAAATAATTTTCTTTTTCATGATCACACAGTGTTCACAGGCATTCTAAATTTTATGGTTAACACATTTCTTGTTCACTTTTCCCAGTGTTACCTGCACTACCATAACACAGGATCCCTCCTAGATTTAGAGTTTCTTAAGGAAAAAAAACATGTTTAATCATGGTATTTCACCATCAGCTGCAAACTTCATTTATTACTTCAAACAGTCCCTTTTCAGTTGTAGTCTTTACGTTTCTATTTCCGGTACCTGAAAATGCATGATATTATTTTCCATCCTTTCAGTGTTAAGTAAACTGTCTTCATTAAGGCTTTCTTACCTATATGTCCAGTTTCCAACTTCATTTGATATAACTTTGAATTACTGCATCTTCCTCCCACCTTCCCGATATTTTGAAACAATATGTGTTTATCTGCAATGTAAACTTTTGCTGAGAAACCATTGGAAAAGGCTGAAGTCTTCAGTATTAAAAAGGAGCAGCTTAATTAAAAAGAAAAAAATGGAATCTACCAATTCCTTGAAAAGTCTCCTTAGTATCTGACATCACCTTATAGGTCTTGCTAGGAAATTAATGAGTTCATTAGAAAGTAGAAATGTTATCCCTGCATCTGGGTTTTTTCCAGACTACTGTTAATCTGAATTTATCCAATAATTTTTTTCACTTTTAAAATATCCTTTAGTTCCTTAAATACAGATAATTTCAATAGGTTTGAAACTGAGAGCTTCACAGACTAGCAATTTTGAAATAAAAAAATGCCAAAAAAACCCTCAAAATATTTTTCACACATTAACATCAGCATCACATCTGACTTAGTGACTTCAGTTCTTCAACATAGCCTTAAAAAAGGAGATTTACTAGAGAGGAAATTTAAAGATTTTGTTGTCTTGTTTTCTGGTTGACTCTGGTGATCATATCCAGCCTTTAAGAAGCTGGTCATATGTTTCATAAATTGTATTACCCATTCTGTACTACAACACTCAACTCACAATTACTGTAAGCTTAAGTCTGTACTTCCAAATGCTTTTTAGAGAAACATATTCCTTCACCAGAGCTCTGTAATTGTAACAGTCCAGTTACAGTGTTTCTGTGACAACTATGCACATATATATGATAGATTTACTTATATATTCCTGATACAGACTTCTCTCTCTAGGAAGAAGGAAGACTTTCTGAAGACTTTTTCATTAGTCATGAGGTAGATTAAGTTTTTGGTTGCTTTGTTTATTCTTTTTAGCTGGTTCTGTATCATGTCACTATTATTACAAGACAAAAAAAATCAGGAAAACAAATTGAGATGAAACCAATCCCCATAATTAGATTTACATTACAGGAAACTGCATTCCTTTAGTGTGAGCAGTCATAGGATAAGTGACCTAAACTACAAGCAATTATTAAAGAACAGAAAAAAAACAACTTTCTTTTGAAATAAATCCACTCAGAAGAATGATGACAGAGTGCAAAGTTACATATATTTGCATAGATCTGCCTAGAGGAGATGAACAGCATAATATACTGTGCTCATCCTATGACCTCTCATACACAATTCAGCATTCAGTTTTGAGCAGCCTGAGAAGCCAAAAAATAAATACATTCTCAGCCAATTATAGTCGGTTGGCCAGTCTGCAGGCAATAAAAAAATAACATCTGGTACTCTAGAAACCTACATTTTATACCAGGTTTGTATTTTTCAGCATTAAAGCAATAAAGCAAAATTATAGGTTTTAAATTTCTCACAAAACAGATGATGATTAAATGAAAACCAAGGTTCCTTTACCAAGAACTTGCAGCAGTGCAGGCTGCTGGCTGCAGAGATTGCAGCTGCTGGACATTCTGAGCTAATTACTGGCACAGTGAGGAGCATCTACCTAAAGCCAGTGAGGGGAAATTTGTGGCACAGGGCTCACAGAGGAAGACCAGAGGTTTGGAAAACAACTTGGGTTATGCCTAACAGTAACCTATGGAGCTTAATGTCTTTGTGGAATCAAAGGCATTTAGGCAAAAGATACATACTGAGCCATTTTTCTTTAAGTCAGGGAAAGTAATAGGAATGCTCCAGATGCCCCAAAGAAAAAGGGCCATCTGTCCCAGTAGGACACAAAGTCGCCCTACTGATATACACCCATCTGACTCTTTCATGGAGCAGCAGACTCTGTGAGCCTGCTAAGCAGGTTAATCACCCAGCCTCTCAAGTGATTTAACCTATACCTGTTTCCCCATTTACATTTGGAAGCTGACAATGAATGGGCTATCAACAATCTACCGTATTGAAAGCATCTTTAACAGTATCACAGAACCAGTTTTAACACCCTCCTAGAAATTATTCAGAATTACGCAACTATTAAAATGCACGAGACTGCTACTTAATAGCATCCTGTACCTTTGCAACTTTAAATTAACCAGACAGACTTCACAAATATAATCACTGAATTCAAAATGGAATTTTCTATTCTCTAACTATGGCTGTCACATTAGGAGAGTACCTCACCAATCTAAAATCCTTTGAAAGGAAGGGCAGTCATTCTAAAAGATTGAAGTACACATCAAACATCATTTGTAGGGATAGTAAGACTCTACTTTGCCTCATCAGGACTTTGGTTTTTTGTTATGAAATGAAGTGCCCTTTTTTCCTGTACATTGGACAACAACTAAAATCCTGATATAACAACTGTAAAAATCATAGATGGTTTATAATTGACTGTATCTCTTCAGTCAATTACATAAAGTATCTCTGTTATAATGAAAGAACGTGTCCAGATCATTAAGCTATAAAGCACTAAGATCATCTGTAATAAAGTTCAATAGTATATTAATGACTAATTTATTTTCCATATGAGGAATTTCAAGAAATTTTAGTTGAGAAGTAATTTTGTTGTAAAATCTCAGTAACAACCGCCATCCCTAACAAACCTCAGTTATAACCCAATTAGGTATTGATAACAAAATCCAGTAATTTATACTGGTTTTTAATTCTGACATATATAATTATTGCTAGCAGAGTTTAAAAAGATAGCCAAATGACTGTCAAATCTCTGTGGGACAGAATTCAAGTTTTCATAACCTTCAATAAACGTTACTTGACTGAGATCTTCAAGGCCCCCCGCTTCTCCAAAAGAACTCTGCCCCAGCAGGTATTTGAATCCTGCTGAAGTCAAATGGGCTGAACACCACAAGATCACAGTTTTTGAATGTAACTGTCAGTGTAAAAAATGGATTGGGAAATTCCTTCTGAATTACCCATCTCAAATAATAAATGCACCAAAAAAAATCATCAAAAAGCATGAACAAATAACATATGCAGGAAAAACCTTTTCACAGTTCACAGGATATGTGTACTCTCTCCTGTCCCACTCCTGGCTGGAGGTGGGATGGACTCTAGTGCCAGGCCCTGCCTCAATAGATCCCTGAATCCCCAGGAGCCCCCAGCTCTTGTTGCACCTTGGCACTATATACCCATATGATAAAAAATCACTTACTGCATTTTTATTTATAATTTTTTAAAAATCATAAAGTAGTAAATGTCTGCAGTACACAGCCACACTAAATATTGACTGCTAATATTTAAAATTTGAAAAATGCAGTATAGATGCTGTATGTATGTAATTCAAAGCTCAGTTTTATTTTTTTGCGTTATTCTTGCATACTAAGCAGAACACCAGAAGATTCTGGCAAGATTGTGCATCAGTGCAATTAATTTCTGTATTAAATACACCCATTTAATAGAAATGCAAATCACTTTCCCTTGCAGATTGGTATTAACCAATAGTGCTAAAGCACTATAGTTTTGCTGTTTCAGTATACTATATATGGGGTTCCTTTTATTGCTTTAAGACAGCTAGAAATTTTACACACCTAAACTTCAAAGCAAGTGATGCTCAAAAAAGACAGCAAGCAGCTCCCTTTTTTTTAAGACTATGGTCCAATATTAAGCAAAAATCTAAAATCACTTAAATGGAACAGATACAAGATGCATAAAGAAAATACTTTTTCAAGAAGATTACAATACAAACATTTTTTCTGAGAAAGCTTGGTGAAAGGAGGAAAACTTGCTCCTAAGTATTCCTCATCTAGCTCATGAACAGTTTCCACACCATAAAAATGACAGTGCTTATTTACCTGTAGCACAAATCAGAAGTTTCACCTTCACTTAATGTCACACAGACCTATCATTAAACCTGCCTGGTTGGTGCACAGGTTATCATTCTGTTATTGTTAACACTAATTTGCTCCTACCTCCCCTTTCCAAAATTGCTTAAAAACTTTATTAAAACAGGCTTCTTGATGAATCTGTGTTCCTATGCTTAACAAGAAAGGATACTGAAATCTTGTCTGAGAATGTCCACATAATCCACTCCAAAAGCCACCTCAAAATTTCAATTAGAACACTTTTTTAGCCTAATATCAAACAGTCATGTGGATATCACTCTGCTGTTCTCTTTCAAAAACTAACATACACCTGGTGTATGGACAATTTGTGTTTTCTTTAAAGACAGTGGAAACGAATGAATGACCAGATAGATTAAGGCGTGAGCTACATCTGAGAAACTTTAAAATGTAAAGACTCTAAAAGGAAAAAATTTCATAGATTTGATAAACGGCAAATTTACATGACTGACCTGTGGCTTCATAGGGCATCACAGGCAGACCTAAGTACTCCTGAGCTTTTCCAAATCACAGACAAGTGTATTTTTTTACAAGACTCATTTCCTCACTGTGCACTTGCATCCCATTTACAGATTCCCAAGCACATAGTCTCAAATTTTTCATTTCGTATTCAAACTACTTTTGCAGACTGAATTAGTAGAAACAAATGTGAATATTATTCCTCACTGCTCTATTTAAATTCCTAAGCAGGTAGTTTGAAGCACAAGATTACATTCCCTGTAACTTAGTAAAATTGTATGTATGTTTTTATCCCATAAGCACAAGTTATACCTCTGAAAGAAGGTTCTGTTCTTTCAATATGTGGCCACTCTTACTTCTAATTAAAAAAAAAAAAAAAAAAAGAAAAAAAAGAAAAAAAAAAAGTAAGTTTTCTTATTAGGTTCCTGTCTTGTTACCATCACTTTCAAAATGAGTATAGTTCAAAAATTAAACAAAAATGATGCAACAAAAATGATGGTCGATGTTGGGGGAGAGTTTATGCATATAATACATGTGAGATGTTGGCCTCAGGCTAAGACCTTTTTCCTTTAAAAAAAAATGAACTGCCTCACTATCTTCAGCTTCACTTTGCAGGTGACAGGAGACGGGACAAGAAAAACATACGTGCAATCTACAAAGGCAATTTGTTCATCATTGACTGAATGCAGATGTAAGATTATTGTCAATTTTCCTGCAATTTTTTCACCAGCTGAGTGACCCTGAACAAAGAAAGTAAAAAAATATCTACAGCAGGTTGTCACCTCACTCCTTGATGCAACTGCTCCTTAGTCCTAAGAAATGAAGATTAACTTCTGCAAATAATTTTTAAGTTTTTTTTATTGAAAGTAAGCATGGAAGCAACATCTCTCTGTTTGAGATAGGAAAAAAACACGTTTCTCAGTTTTTCAGAGGAGAAAGTACATTAGGAACGAAAAGAGACATCATCTATAAGGGACAGACAGACAAATGAAGAACTTCATCATTCAGGAGCATTCCTACCAACAAAAAAATAGAGTAAACTGTATTAAAAAATAAAGAGTAAACTGCTCTGTGGAAATATCACAATTATTTCCATAACTTTTAAACTGGTGTATAACACTGCACAAGTATGAAACTTTGTTAAATTAAACTTCATGTTATATTTTGAGATGTAAATTGACAGCTTGCTTCAATTAGTTGAAACTAAACTCTATCAAAATGCCAGAAGGCAAGAATTTAGAGACCATCCTATGTGTTACTCTCAATGTACTCCAAGTACTTTGCTGAAGTTGCAAACCTTTCAACTACAGTGAACTTTCCTGTTCACTTTGTTTTGCCTCCACGTGCTCAGTAACACCTCATAGCTGCTAAATGACAAATAAGGCTGTCAGTGGGTAGCATGCCCAAAATGTGGCTGGAACTGTAAGGTACTGCTTTAGTTCACTGAACTCCAGATTGACCAAATGAGACAGAATAAGTTTCGAAAAATCTCTATACAAACCTTCATAAGACATGGCCTTATTCAGTTCCTGGAGATCCTAAAGGCCAATTATCTCTGAAATCCCAAAAAGAATATTAATTAGATGTCCCAGCCAGAAAGTTTGTATATTCCATGGTAGTAGTAGAAAAGAAATTCAACTTTGACTCAAAAACAAAGCCACTAATGTGAAATGCGGTGTATTAATTACTTTTGGAGACAAGTGGTTAGGAGACCAGCTGCTTAGACTGAGAGCAAGCACAGAAAGCTCCTTAAATAATTCACTGGAAGTTTCTCACATAAATCAGGTACGAAATATATAAATATTGGCAATTTATATGGGCATATAGGCTGAATTTATTTTTTTCTTTTAAAAAGAGCAAGCATTTGATTTTAAACTACAGAACAAGAACTAATTGAATAGAAGCATGCCCTCATTTTTTCTAAATATTTCACCTTTAAGAAAAGAACTAACAAGATCAAGCCATACCAGAGTATTTTCTCATCTTTTTTTTTTTTTTTTCTCACAAGCTATGAACAGAGACAAACATAAATAAAGTTGGAACTGGAATGTTTGTGGAAGACAAAATAATCGCCATGTGTCCTTTTATTAAAACAGAAGAGAAATGGACAGATAGAAATTTTTACACCTACACAAAATACTGATGAATTTTATATCTCATTAAAAAAAAGACAAGAACCCCCACATGTGGACATTGTCCTAAAGCAATCATTACCAAAACTGGAGTGTGAGTGGCTAGCCAGAGTCCTAGCTTTCTAAATCATCATATTTACATAAGGAAGAATTCATGAAATAGACAACGGTAAGTACCAGACCATATTCATGCTGATTTTGCTGTTTTGAGTGTTTAGCAATTAACTGTTTTAATTTCTAATGGATTCTTTTTGCCTTCTACACTACAGAGCAGATTTTTATCTGATTTCTTTGGCAACAAAAACCAGAAAAAACCCCAAAACTTTCTTTTCATTTCAGCTGCGATGTTTTATTGTGGATGAAGATGATTTTTTTTTTCACATAGGCAGAATCAAGGCAGAAAACTATTTATAAATTGAAACTATAAACATTTCATTAAGATGTTAAAAATGTTTTAATGCCTGTGAAGAAATGTCTTTAACTTTTCTATTTTTTTTTCTTAACAAAAACAATAACCTAGTCATGACAAGCTCTGAAAAATAGGTCTGCTGTCAAAACAGTAATTTTTAGATAATAATTTCTTTTTCACAAAATGAAGCCTCTGCTGCCAGTACTGAATTCTAAGGTTTTTTTAAAATTTCTTTTTGAAGATGCATTTGTTTTAAATGTTTCCAAAATATTCCTCTACAACTGTGGCATTAAAGACTGAAAATATTTTAAAGAGTTTCTTTCATGGAAAAATGCAATGTATTATTTTTAAAAAATGTTTTAGATAACTATTAACATTTTACAGTTTGATTATGCAATGACATTAATTTTGTAATTTTTTAAAAATAAAAATCAAACTTTTCTACGGAAGCACTTAAATTTTAATAGAAATTCTTGGTTAGCAGAACATGTGCTATTACTGTAAGAACTCCTGCAGCAATGGCAGTTCATCCAAGACTGGGCATGCTCAGCCATCAGTGCTTTATCTATATTCCTTGTAAACCCATTCTTAAGAGTGATTAAAACTGTTCCCAACAAGTGTGTATCTTAGGAAAAAAAATCCTTTCAGAAGGCACAAGCTGCAGAAGTTTTTTGGGAAAAAGGTCAGACATGGGAAAACAACCTCAAGTCTCCAATAGAGACAAATATGGATTTTACTAATGGAAGTTAAAAGAAGGATCCTGAGAGACACTATGGCTAAAACAAATTATATTGTACTACTACATTACAAAATTTCCACTCTGTCAGGTAAAGAAATATATTACTTAACTTCAGCATGTACAGCATCATCCTTTTCAAAACAGAATATGTCACAAAGCATTTAAAATTCTGCTGATGTATAACCTTCCATGTAAATATTCTAATAATATCTACTGTGACTTTGACTTATGTCACAGTTCTTCATACATAGCACACTTTATACTCACAAAATAACTCACTTCTGGAGGACGATGTACAACAATCATGAGTCACAACTGACTCATGGAAAAAGACAAGGTAGGCAGATTACTTTCTTGCTCAAGGATATGTTCTGTGCAAAAGTGACAACAGAAAAAATTTGCAAGGACAATCTACAATGTGCTCTTACTTCTCTCAGAAGCAGGGCTGTTAAGAGAACCCCAAAAGTACTTTTCATTTCTTAGTATCAATATCTTTTAATCGTTCCTCCTTACTTGGGGAAAAAAACTTGCATTTTTGAGTTCACTAAATGTAAGTTAATACTGCATGTGGTCATATCTGTTTTCAAATTTTTGAGTGCATCTGAATCAGTAGCTTGTAATTAATTAGTACCATATATGTTTCCTTATATTTATTTCATTGCTTGCATTCAAACAAGACAATCATGTACAAGACTGGCATGTCTACAAATATCTAAATGCTTTTTTTTTTGTGGCTGATTTTTCATATGTGTTAGGTCTTCATGATGGTGAGGATATCAGCTGGTGATATTTTAAGTGATAAATTTTTAAAAAACACAAAGAACAAAGTAAGTGAAAGAGGCTCAAAAGCAACTAAACTAGCTTTGGAACACAAACACTTCTATTTTAGGATTAGCATATAAACTGAAGTTCAAAATCTGCCTTCAGCTGCAAATGACAGAAGTCTAAGAAAGCATTCTGGAGATCAGTAAAGAGCTTGTCCTTTTCTACCTCCTTTCATTAAGCCCTCACTTTAATAACTCTTTGTGAGCAGCTGGTATGTGTACACTTTAGAAACGAATTTCTTGTATGTTATGCCTGAGGTCATTCTCCCATCTCTGGAAAAAAAGAATTGTAAAGCTGTACTAGTTCTTAATGTATAGGTCTAGAAAATCTTTGCTTTACATTTAGTTCAGTGTTGTATGAATACTGTTTGTTTGTTTGTTTGTTTAAACAACCAGCGAGAATAAGAATTTTATTCTCATCTGGATGTCATCTTTAAAATAGATCTAAAAACATCTGTAAGTGTAAAATCTTTCCTTTTTTCCTAAACTATGAGTAGAAGAAACACTTTTGTGACTATTTTAAAGGGAGTCCTAGCATAACATTAACACCATGCCAATCAGGTAGCAAGGTTATTTTGAAAAACAAAGAGACATCATGGTGTAGGACTCAAAAATGCAGCACTGGATTGGGACAAGCAGCATTTCAGACATTTCATATCTATCTGCTAATATCCTTCTAGCAGATGAGTACTTTCTGGTTTATTCTGTCCAAGGCAAAAGTGATTCTATTTCTATAATGTCTGAGAATACAAATAATGACCAGCAATAAAGAATTTGTTTTTCCGTATCTTCGAACATAGATCAGAACACTGATTTTTTTATTACCTTAAATTGCTACTGATCTCATAATTTTTACTATTATAGCATTGTAATATGGATGTAAAAAACCAAATTATCATGGATATATAAAAACAGAAAATAACTATCAATGTATGGTTCAGATTCAAGCATGACTGCATTAAGAAGAACCGCACACAGCTGAAATAGTGCAATCAGAAATTTTATGACAAACATATACATATTTGCAAGTCTGATTTAGGTTGAGATCTTGTGTAAGCATTTGGTTTGGAAGTCCAGTTATCAAGTTTCATACTTAAATGTAGGTCCCCCAAGTAATGTTCTCTGATAAGTATGCAGATGTTTCTGTTTTGCATGAAAATACTGCCGATGTACAGTATTATTTCTGAAGACTTAATCTGAGAATTTATGGAGGCACAGTTGTTCAATTTGTGAAAAACTGTGCTGTTTCCTGAAAGCATTTTTTGAAATTGTAATTTTCAGTAAACAATACCTCCTCAGATCTGGCCATACAATCCAAATATTGAGCCTCCGCAGGGAATATATACAATATATGTAAGTTACTATCAGACTGTTGACTGTATGCTCATAACAGCATGGCACAGCTGTGGCAAGAAGTAGTAGTAGACCACCCTGAAAATCATTACGACTACAGAAAAATAAATACAGATTTCTTTTTTAATACAGTAGACTTTTAAATTTGTATTACAGCTAAGAGCCTAAGTAGAGTTACATGGAAAGGAAAATAAGCTACTGAAGGTAGGTGAATATTCAATAAAAAGGATAAAGAAATGGGGAAAGTCAGTTGATTTACTCTCCACATATACAGGGTTAGAATTTCAAATGTGTTTTGGCTGACAAAGTTTATGCTAGTTTACAGCAGATACAATGAGCAAACCAAATTACAGCAGAGTAACTGGATCTGATATGGATGTGTATCAATTACTGAACAAGAAGAAATTCTCTATGCTAAAATACTCTGCTTTTTCTTGGAATATTTCTAATGTCAATATTTTACTGCTAATGAAAAAATTAATTTAATGGGGGCAATTATTTATGAACCTACTGTTCACCAATTCTGAAGTACTGTCTTACATGTTTTGATCAAAAATATACAACAATGGGCTTATGCACCAATTATATGAGATAGTATTCATCCCTGACCTTTGAGAAAACATTTCAAATGTGTTCAGCATATCTTAATGTCTTGGATAGTCATTATTTCCAGTGTCAGCCTGGTACTATTAAGCAGAGGAAGTAGAAAAACACGAACTTAGTGTACAATCCCCAAGTTCCATCTCCAAAACCCATTTCCCCAAATTGCACTTGTATTCATAGTGCTAAAGAAAGTGGTTTTGGTTTTTTTCCAGGAGATGAAAAATCTTATTTTTCGAATGCAGTAATTGTCTCAGTGTTCAGTACCTATCAAGTATTTGTCACTATGACAGGAAAAAAAAATACAAAAATCAGAATTTTGCACTCCATACTCAGACACTCTCATGAGTCTTATTTTGATAGTGAGCACTTTTGGTCACAGAATCACAGAGTAAATTAGGTTAGAAAAGACCCTTGAGATCATCAAATCCAATTTATGACTAAACACCACCTTGTTGACTAGACCACGGCACAAAGTGTCAGCTCCAGCTTTTTCTTAAACATCCCCAGGGACAGTGACTCCACAACCTTCCTGGGCAGACCATCCCAATGTTTAATCACCCTTTCAGTGAGGAAATCCCTCTTGATGTCCAACCTGAACCTCCCTGCCTCAGCTTGAGGCCATT
>VZSR01001477.1:582365-602922 GCA_013398615.1 Brachypodius melanocephalos
CCCAGGTCTCTTCCTGCCCCCTTGCTCAACTTGCTCCTTAACTACATGCTCTTCAAGGACTGGTTCTATCACTGATTGAAATAAGTGGGAAAACCTCCATACTGATTTCCATGAACTCTGGCCAAGGCTTTACTTCCTGTGCAGACTGACTCTACCCCTTCTTAGAGAATTCTGTCCCTTTGATACAGAAGTATGGTTTATTTACTTGTGCATTACCTTTTCCTTATTGCTCCTTCCCTTTATTTATCTCTATATTCCCTTCTGCTTAGAGTATAATTTTAAAAAAATCCCATACAGGAAAAAAAATTCTGTAATTTTGGTTACTTCATAATTTCAAATAAGCCAATCTACAAAAAAGTACCTTATTGTAAGTCTCCAAGATTTATTTAATATTTTCTTTTTTGACAGATGACTGACTGTCATAACAAATCAACTGTCACAGTATAATTGGGTTTTTTTTTTTTAAGAATTCATACACGGTGAAGAATGCAGTCCACCTACAATAATTAAAATAAAAAAGCCTATAATCTGATCCTAAATAGGAAAAAAAATTAAAGTATTTAAATACTCAGAAAATGATGATCTGGAGCAGATTCTTGAGTAGACTATAGAAATGTTACATTACACAAAATAAAGTTACTACTCTACCTGGCCCTTAAGTTCTATATGTAGAAGTTCAGATTCCTGAGGATCATATGAAAGATATATATTCATCAATAAAAACAAACCTATTTCTTCAGAGTCAATAAAAAACCTCTACACACTTCGATAAGAATTAAATTATCCCTACTTTTGAAATAAAAAACATGCCTGTAACATAATTTTATGTTTTTGAGTGAATACTCATTAATATGGGAAACTATTCATTAAGATAGAAGATAGCCTGAATAAGACACTTCTAAAAGGTAATTCTTAATATTCTGCATTTCCTTTGCTATTAATAGAGAACGTAAAAAGAAGGGAATGTGTTTTCAAGATGTTCTTGGATGATGTTCCAGCCTCTATCATCCACTTTCAGGGATATGAGCAAAAAGTAAACTATCAAATTTAAGCTTTATAAAATTGCACTATTTTTTCCTCACTGTGTAACAGGATAGAATAGTTCAGTTAAAAGGGATCTACAAATAATCATCCTGTTTTAATGCCTGAACACTTCAGGGCTGACCAAGTTAAATCATATTGTTGAAACCATTGTCCAAATGCTTCTTAAACACTGAGAGGCATGACTATAGCTGTTATGAAAACTGGGTAATAACCCCATGACTATGGCTGTTATTAAAACAGTGTCTATAATTTTGATGGCAACAGCATAATTTATAGGGACTTGGATAACCATCTGTGCTCTATTCTGTTGACCAGCACCCTTATATTCTTTTTTCTCATATCCATTTGTGTGTCTTTTTAAGCATTCAGATAATGAGCCATCAATAGTTAATGCAGCAGTTGATGTACCCGGTTCAAGCCAAAATAATTGATATCAATGTTTATGAAGCAGATACAGAGTGAAATGGGAGTACATAGTCTTGTTGATTGCTTCAGGCATTCACCACATGTTCCACCCTCTCTAAATATTTAAGTTTCTGCCTTTTTTTCCCCCATATCCCATTTTATTCCCCTGCTGGATTGCCACATCAGTCTTCTTCAGTCATCAAGTACTTATCAAGAAGTCCCAAGCTTTTAAGAGAAAATCTCCTGCTTATAATTATTTGCAATATGCTGCTGAATGTGCAGAACTTCACAACAGCAAGGAGATAAACTCAGACTTGAAAAGAATTCAAGTTGTAACTTGTATATATAATTATACCTTTAACTTTGCTCTGTTGGGAACATGATAGCTGTTTAAAAAAAAGATAGTCCAGAGAGGATCCAGCTAAAGTGCTGTCTTATTTAAACCACAGATAACTGTCACTGTCTTTTATCAGATAATATTAGTTAGGAGTCATCCACCAGAATAAAATTGGTATTTAACACTATGAAAACATCTTTCATTCAACTTTATGTGAAGAATTGCCATGTAATGTTACGTTACGTGTTCTGTTACTGAGGAAGGAAAACCTTAAGTTTTCCTAAAAGTTTGTTGGGCTGGACACAACTAATACTTCAGCAGTGCATTGCACTTAAACCACTGCAACTTTATAATGCCAAGTTTTCTTTGATTTCCAGATGCTCTGTCTCCCCTCTATACATTTAAATCCTGTAAAAAGACGTATTTCCATATTTACTCTATTGGAACTAATGGTTACTATCTGATTTCTTGCATATATCTCAATATGCTCCCCTCCCTCAATGTTAGTATCTTGAGACAAACAGCTAAGATAATTAGCAAAAAAGCATAATTCTCATTTGTTTATGAAGATATATCCGTTATTTAGTAATCTAAATTGATTTTGGCAGTCACAAAACCTAGCTACTTGTATTGGTTTTAGTGGGAACCGCATGGATTCGGAACACCTGAAAATTAACATGTTTATATTTAGTAGTCCACAAAAATATAAAACAGAGGTAGAAACAAACACTGGGTCAAGCTTTAGTATTTACACATGAATACAGAGTGTATAACTGGATTTTTGAGACAAAAAAAATTGAACTTTTACCTCAGAGACATTACACTAAGATCTCCACTTCACTACTTGGAATTATTTTTAAATCATTCCCTGGAAACTTGAGAAAAATGCATAATCTTGCAGGATTAAAAAAAAATAGATTGGGAACTTACAGAAGTCCTTCACACAAGATGATGTTTTTAGAACCTCAGAAAAAGTACTGATTATTCATTCAAATATACAGGATGCCATTGGTACTCTATGTTCCTCAGCACAGCCAGAAAGAAATAAATAGTGAAAAAAAGCTATCATTCCATCTTCATCCTGGGAACAAGAGCTGTTTTCAGAACAATCCTGCGGGTCAAGCTATTATTTTCACCCAAACAGCAAATGTTCAATATTAAATAAACAAAGTCTATTTTAATTATTATTGTTTAAATCTGTGTATTTGTTTCTGTTGGGCTATTTTATTTTGTATCTATATATGTATCTGTGTGATGCCAGTATTTTGTATCCATATACTATATGCACACACATCTAAACAGAAAACAATCTTAGAATAAGGCCCTACTGACTTACTTTTGTCTCCCTACACCTTTCTTGTCTCCGGCAGTAAAAAATTCATTGCTCACTGTATTGGAAGAAACTGCAAATCAACAAAATTCTCTAATCACAATCCTATTAAAGGTTAACATTGATCAAATTACATAAACTGGTTCAATAAAACAAGGTCATTACACTTCCCTCTTTGGATTTTCCTTTCTATCATGCCTCTAGTAAGCATTTCTAAATGAGTGGCATGTTATTAGATCAAATAAAAACTTAATGATTACCACTATATTTCTATTACTGATTTTATTACTGAATTATTGTAGCAAACAATTACTATTTAGTTGAAATCTATGGGGTACCAGAGGATATCAAAGGATTCATTTTAGTATTGCAGTTCCACACTCCAAACGAATCTACTATCTATATCTAGAAAGACTTGCAAACAGTGCTGACAGTAATATATATTGCAGAGGAAAAAAATATTTTTGCAGCATTCAAAAGAATTTAAACTATCTCAACTAGAACTAGATGTTTAGATACCCACCAGAAAGATTCACTCAAATCACAACATACTCAAACCTGCTGGAAATAAACAAAGTAAGTTTTAAAAAATAAAGAAAATAGGGTTCCAATGGTCTCTTTTGGTATAAATTATTCAACAATCTCTACCAAAGATTAACATATCTGGACTGCTTTAGTTTTAAAAAGTCTGTTTTAAAGACAGGAGGTTTTATACCCATACACAGAAGAATTCAACTCATTTAAGCTAAGCTGTTTAAAACCATGCAAACTACACATTGTGCTCCTGCCACATCTTCCCAAGTTGCAGAAGGCAAAGGCATGGACTGGGGGAATGAAGAACCACTCACTGGAGCAGGTTTGACATTGTGTACATCTAAGGAATCTGAAGGTGCACAAGTCCATAGCACCTGATGAGATGCATCTACATGTCCTGAGGGAACAGGCGGATGAAGCGTCTAAAGCGTTACCCATCATACTTGAGAAGCTGTGTCAGCCTTGTGAAGTTCCCACTGATTGGAAAAGCAGAAACATAACCCTAACTTTTAAGAAGGGTAGAAAGAAAGATCTAGGGAACTGAAGGCCAATCAGTTTCACCTCAGTGACCAGGAAGATCATGGAGCAGATCCTCCTGGAAACTATGCTAAGGCATACGGAAAATAATGAGTTGACTGGTGACAGCTAATAGTACTAAAAAAGATATATCATAGGTGCAGATGCCAATGATCAATACATGAAAAGATTTATAGCCATTAAAAAATAAAATCTGCTACTGTAAATGACCAGTAAAATCAGGACTTCCTGGTAATGGAATATTGAAGAGACAATGAACACAAATGGAAACACAGAAGGCTCCTCCTGAACATCAGGAAGCATTTTTCCTTTTCAAAGTAAGGGTGACTGAACACTGGCACAGGTTACCCAGAGAGGCTGTGGAGTCCACCCCCAGAAATATTCAAAAGCCATCTGGACACAGTCCTGGGCAGCCTGTTCTTAGTAACCCTGCTGCAGCAGACAAGTTAGACAAGGTGACCTCCTGAGGTCCCTTCCAACCTCAGCTATTCTGTGAATAATAATTTCTAAGTAAATCACTGAGCAAGTACATTATTCATGAAAGAAAGAAACTTGACTAGAGAGTGATAACTTTTAATACCTTCATATATATATAATATCTTTGATACCTTGAAACTTATCCTTGACGAGCTAAAAGAAACAGTAAAACAACCGAAAAACAAGACTTGATCAGCATTGTTTATCAGAGTACATTCATTACTCCTATGAGTCTATGTGTCATTTGAAGTCTTACAGTGAGGTTCACTGTATTTTTCCAGTTTGTTTACAAGTTATCACCTTGTAACTAATCAAGGTGATAGTGCCTAGACAATTTAGCTTAGAGAAGATTATGGTTAAATTTGCTTGAGAAAATTGTAACTGAACATTTTCCTCTTTCTAGCACTCAAAAAGGGAGTTAGAGTTCCTAACCTTTTTAGTAGAACACTTTCTTATGCTACAGTTAAAGACCTAATTTTACTCCAATAAAATAAAAACACACTATTATGTATTTAGACCTTAAATTTCCTCATTACAGTGTAGTTCATTCTATACAGAATTTTTTTTTTTTCTGGACTCAAGAGTCATGACCTAAATGCAATAAATTCCTTTTGTTGGGGAAAATGCAGTGTGGACCCAAATACACTTTTCTTAGAGGCTTCTGCTGTCACCAGGCAGCTTTGGGAAGAATAAACAAGACCACTTTAGAATTAGATTCTGAATATCTCCACAATAAAGTCTGAAATAAAGAACCTGAAGAGGTGTTCTGGGTCAAGTTCACAGGTTAAGCAAAGGTATTATGATATATAGTGCCTTTTATACCAGCTTCATCTTGAAAACAGTTTTGGGTTCTCACCATGTCTTTGTCTAAGAAAGATGTAATTCCTTCATAATTCAAGACCTTCTTTTGATGAATGATCTATCTTTGTTCATAGTACGCTATAATCATTTATTCCTACATCATTTTTTGACTTAAAACACTTCTTCCATCTTCACCTGTTCATTCCATCTTCTTGTCTCTCCAAGAAAATCTATGAAATCACTCATAGTCCCTCTCAAGGCAGTTTCCTCCAGAATTAAGAAAACTTCAATTAGTCTTTTCAGGAAGAAGGTGTTACTTTCTCTTTCCTCTGGCAGTGTTTTTTCTTAATCTCTTCAAATTTGAGGTTGATTCTCAATCACTACTGAGCTAAAACTCAGATAAATAAGGTCCAAACCACCCCTTGGTTTCATTGCATTAATATTTACCTACTTTCAAGAGATGTCTCTTACATAACACATCTCAAAATGGTACTTTTCATTTTTTACATCCACTTTCCCACAGGCTGCCTACCACCATTGCAAACCCTGTATTATCCCTCTTTACTACTGCTACCAAAAAAGGTCATGAATTTTTATATTGCCTGCTAGATATAAGGCCCTCATCCTTGTACCATGCACTACCATCCCACCTCTGTTGCTCCTGTTTTTGCGTATTATAATACTCCACTAGTTGATTATTCAACTCAATTTTGTGTCATCCAAAATTTCCATTAGCATGCTGCTTCTTATGCTCAAATTAATAAAAATTGATCTCAAATACATTAACTACTACTACACTTCTTCCATCCCGTCAGTCTACTGTAAGCAAAAATTCTTCCTCTCTCTCTTTTATTACTAATCTTACTAATTATTATATTGCTTTTTCTTACACACCTCCCATCTATTAGTAATTTAAATGAGGTGCCTTCAAAAGGTATCATTTTAGGGATACTGTACTTCCCTAATTTAAAAAGTCTGGTACCAAAGAGTCATGTTGTATAAACTTTGTAGAAAGATAATTTTGATAAGCCCTTCTCATATTTTTAAGTTCGTTTTTTGACATATTATTAGATTTCCCTCCAAAACAAGTTTTAAAGTCTTCTCAATTACTTTACTTAGACTAGCTGATCTGTAATTCTTCACTTTTCCCCTCCATCCTTAAACATAGCTATTCAGTTATACATAGATGTTCATTAAGACTGCCAATCCAATGGAAATAAAATTTATTTCATTGATAGCACTTAGCATGACAACTGTATTTCTGTAACTCAGACTTGAAAGACATAGTTAATTATACATTGTTCTACTGCAGTGCAGACCAGTATAAAAACCTGAAGACATTTACAGTCATTGGCTACAGCATTAACAGTTGTAACAGCATTAACTAATAACGTAAACTTCCTACTTAATCTTATTTATGATTTCCTATTTCCCATCAGACAAGATTTTTCAGTAGCTGAGTTTTCATGCAAGCTCTTTTTGTTCAAGTTCTATTTATTACAAGTGTAATGATTTTTCCAGAACATATTTTTCACTGTAAACAGTTCACCAGACAATAAACAAAAACAGTGTCCTAATGAAAATGTTTTGGAATATAATTGTCAATACACACACAGCACTATATAAATACTTAAGAAATAATTTGATTTTGAAAACCACTCGAGGGATCAAGAACTAAAAGAATAAATTCTGATAAAGCAAGACTCACTAGATGCCACATTGTAACTAAATGATAATTATCATATAGATACATTTATATATTCTCCTCCTAAATTGAGTGAAGAGAGAATTCTTCCTCTCCACTAAGTAAAAAGTCCTAGGTAATATTTTGTCAGAAGGCTACCAGGGAGTTAGCAAGGCAAGCTTGCCATTCATAAAACCATAAACCAAAAAACTGTAAAAGTACTATGTAGAATATCTCAAGTCCAGAATTGAAACTAAATAGTATGACAGCGATATGAAAATCATATTCTTGAAAGACTCTGTTAGTAGAATGTTATATTATTAAGCCAGTGTTCTGTACTTATAAGAACATATTTCTGGAGAATTTAATCACTTACATGGATATCTAGGTAACATATTTGATGGACAAAAAACCTGATTCCGCTTTAAATGTAAGCAGTGTGTCACACAGTCGCTCATATGGGAAACTTACATCTCTTTTAGCTGTAAGGATGAATGCTACCTGAAACACACATTCTTAATGGAACATGGCAGACCAAAGCATTCACCTGACAAATCAATTGCTTTTAGGAGGTGTATAGCTATCATTCAAAACTACATAACACAATATAATTTTATTTTTTATTTCTTACTAGAAGAAATAAAAATAAAATACTACTGTAACCCATTTCCTTAGAATTTATTTCTTTTAGGCTCTGTATGACATTTATGCTGAAATTGTTTTCCTTAGCTAGTCTCCAGTATTTTAGCAGGAGTTCTGCATAGGCAAGACACAGAAACATCAGGGCTTAGACACCTGCTAGTGCGCAACAAAAACACCTCACTATGGGCTCAGTGGAGAATGAATGCCTCTGCACACTGAGCAGCACACTCAGCACACTGAATGGGACTTCACAGACACAGCATTCTCTCTTCCTTGGATTTCCAGGAGTAAATCTTTGAATAAAGGATTTATGCTGTCTTTCACTTACTCTTTTCCACTCTTCTGTGGAGAGACACCTGTACAAAAGAAGCTCAACTGTCCACAAATAAAGAGGAAAAAGAAAAAAAACCCCAACCTTGATTTTACGGTTTATCACGATCATTTCTACTCCTTTTTGTTTTTCCCAAGCTGCAGGCATTCTTATTGTCTGGAGCTAATGCTCAAGTTGCTAATGCTGTTCTTCAAATGATTACAGTCTCTCTCTCTCTCTCTTATTTAGTCCTATCCCAAAATATTTTCATAACCTGCTGAAGTTAGCCCTTGAACAACTACTGTTCCCTATTCCAGAGGGTGCCATTTTCCCCTTCTACCTTTAAAAATTTTCTTACTCATTTCATTCATCCATATTAATCTCTTTATTCCAACCACACACTGTCCTAATTCCTCCCTAGACCCTCATGGTCACATTCCCTAATAAGTGACAGCTGAGACACAAAGAAAAAAACACGGAGAAAACCTGAATTTTGAATCATGCTGTCTTTCCAACCTCTGGCCACACAAGCAGACTGAAGTGAGATCTGTCTTTGCTTTTAATTCTAATTTAATTCTTTCTTTACTTTTTAATTCTATAAAAAACCAAATCTATTGACATATAATATTGAAATATAAAATCACCTTGGTATTTTAACTTAAATAGTTCATTTTGAAGTTCCTAAAAAAGACTAGGTTAACTTCAGATAATGAGATTTATATAAATATTTAAACTTAATTGAATTAAAATATTAAGGTATCACTTGTTTTTGTGGGTTTGCGTAGTACCTTTTTAACCTACATAAGTTAGTTTTATTTGTTGTTTATTAGAAACTCTTATCCAGAAAAGTCTCTAGAAAACATCCTCATTCTTTTTGCTTTATTTCTACCATTAGATCTTTTATTTAAATGATCCCTCACCTGTTGAAAATGCTAGAGCAACAGCCAAAAGAACCAGTAGCTACAGGCCCTCATATTGCTCTCCTTCAAGTCAACCGCATTACTCCTACTCTTAAATATGAAAAGAAGTCCCATAGAGGTCAAACCAGGTACTATTAATTCAACAGGAGTTCTGCAGCTGACATTAATGGGAGCAAAATTTGGACCTCAAGGAATACATACTGATTAGGGTTAATGAAAGTGGTATTAAGTAAAAAATTAGTGAACCTAAACAAAAGAAAAGAATCTTTATTAACTGCATACCTGAGGCAGTGCTGAGTTCAGCTGTCGCTGGAGGGAATCTCTGTCGTAGATGACATCCTGTAGGCGTTGCTGTGCCAGTGACAAGCTTTCCTGTGTCTCCCGAAGGGTGTCAAGGAGACGGTCCCTTTCATCCAGCATGTTCACCATCAGCTGCTCAAAATGAGAATCCGAGTCCGAGCCACTGCTTTGGGACCCCCGTTGACTCATCGGGGTGTCCTCGTTTATCGTTGGCATCACTTCACACATCATTTCTTTAAAAAGAACACAAGTCAAGGAACAGCTCTTCAGTAGAGAAAACATTTGAGGATATTTCCTAAGAGGAATAAACTTGTCACATGGACACAGCTAGCAGATTATTGCATTGTTCCCACTCTCAAACTTGTGCACAATGTTAATCAAATGGTCAATAGAGAGGGATTAAATATAGCGACTAATTGCACAGAGCAAAGACTCTGAATGTGCTTCCCAAAACTAAAGGCTGACTGGAAGGAGATGGAGGGTTATAGAATATTTTAAATTAATCATTTTCGAAATAATGCTTTCTTAAAATAACAGAAAATACTGCAATTGTAATCTCCCTTATTGTTGCTTTTCTTCCTTCTCTTACTTAATTTCATTGTTGAATTGTTGGTATTGATGTCAATAGCTGCCACTAATTGCCAGATTTTGTTCTCCTCTAGGCAATTCTACAGTACAGCTCAGGCTAACCATTGATCCAGTATCATGCTGCCTTAACAACACCAGGTTCATCTATTTTTCTATCTAGTTATTCCCATCCTCAGGGGAAATTATTCTCCAGTGAGCTTGTTCAGTAAGAGGTCAAGAACTAGAAACCCTGCTAATTACATCCCTGTGATATCTTGTGCAAATTGAATTACCAGGAACAGAATCACTGTTGTTTGTTTCTTAAATCTGTCCTGAGCAGAGCAAATAACATCACCTAGTCCCAGGCTTCAGCTACAAAGCTTCTTACATAAATCTCAAGCTCCGAGTTCGTGTACAGAGGGAAGCTTTGGGAATCCTTGGGAGCACTTGCTGATGTTAACTGTTTTGTCCACTGTCCACAGGGACCTTGGCATACGAAATACCAGCCAAGGGAGCCCATCTTACCTCCAGGAACTTCACACAACATTGTATAAGTACACTGCACTCAGCAAGGGGCCATCGGTCTCCACCCAGGTCCCACCTGTGGCTAACCAGGGATGATCATGTTTGAAATGGTCAAGTTCAGAGTGAGCAAAGGGATAATTTAAAAATTCCAAGACCATCTGCCACTTGCTCAGTTCAATCATAACTTTTAGGTATGCAGCAGGTGGCCAGATACCATGGTCTCTGCATCCCCATTCTTCAAGACCAAAGTTAACATCTTGGATTGCCACCAAACCCTTCCTGCCTCACAATCATCAGCATCTCACGGATCACGCTTCTTGTCCCAGGGAATTCCCATCGGCGAAACTTCATAATTCAGGAAATTACTTCCAATGTCCTACACATGCAGATCAGATTTCTGGTGTGAAGGGCACAGCATTTGCTACCCCTACACACAGGCTGTGGCAGAGTGAGGGTGGCAAAATTTTGCAGGAACACTGCTGAGTGTGTGAGAACAGGTAGGGAAACCTCTGTGGGGACAGCTGTTGGTACCTGAGCACCTTGCATTCAAACTAGATAGAAAATCTCCTCTTAGAGTCATTACGGGGATGTGGGAATTCATATACGTAAGTGGTTGTAGTGTAGCAAGGGAATCCATGAGTTGAATGCTCATGGCACTATTACAACATCATGTTCCTCTCAGCTGTTGCCTTCAGGGAAGGCAGTGGGGCATGCGTTGTTCTTATTTTGAATCCCTGGACTGCATTGTTCTGACAGCACAAGTAACAAATTTGGGCTATGACTAAGACAGCAGAGAAGGCAGAGAATGGGTGGGCAGTTCCCGGTGTAGGCAGTTGCTATTTGGAAGTTTTCTCCCACAGCTTACAGGCCCAGGAGAATCTTTAAAAGGTACAGCAGTTCCTGCAGTTAGCCTGGCGATGTACATCGCTTTCTGGAAGTTCAGAGATGAATGCCATTATTCATTGGAAGCCCATGCATCCTCTCCCTCCCTCACCCTGAGAGTGGAGAGGAAGACAGCAAAGCAGTCTGTTCACCTGAGTCAGGTAGAAATGCTGGTAGAGTGTGACAGAAAGGGGTGCTCTGCCTCTTGCAACAGCAAGGAGCAGGAGATATGGGAATCCTGGACCATGCCCTCACACAGATTGATTGTGGGGGCCCATGAGGACCCCAAACAACTCTGGAGGAAACCTGGCTTCTCAGAGTGCTCCTGGGTCACCATGCCACAAAAAAAAAAAAAAAAAAAGGAACAAAATCTCAAACAACTGCAGGTTTGCTATGAGGCTTCCAAAGAAAAATTTCTCACAGCCTTTCATGAAAGACCTAGTATGCCATGCTGTTCGATTTACTATGATTTCTGTCTTCTTGCCTTTAGAAAAGCATTTTCTTTTTCCTTTTTTAAAAATTTTGGCATTTATCCCTCTTACACATGCCAACACATGGGATGCTTTCAATGTCCTGAGGCAGCCACCATTAAACACTGTTCCCATGCACATGCTGAAGAATAGAGCTACTTCCCCAGGACTTTATTACACCTTTTATTAATTTCCTGCTTGATAGCAGGAAGAAATCAAAATACTGACAGTATCTGAAAAATTTTTAAATGAACGGGGGGAAAAAAAAGGAAAGAAGGCTTATCAGGAGGGACTACAACAAAAGCTAGGGCAGGTAAAGCAGAGGAAGAACTTAGCAGGAACAGAGGAAGAGTATCAGCAAACAGACCGATCACAGTCTAGTAGTACAAGATTGGAAGCTGAGGACAAATGAAAGAGCACGTATTCATTTGGATCTTTATATAGGAAGTGAATTATGTCACAGAGTTACAAGTGTTCTTGATGTTTCCTGAGCCTTCTGATGGTGTGTGCATGTATTAGTCAACCTTTGGCTAACCACAGGATGATGTGGTTCACACATGGGGTCAGGAGATTTAAATTTAAGAGTCAGCTCCCAGTTTAGTTATCATTGAAAGGAATTTAGTTTGCATAGACCAGAAACATATAGAGGACCAAGATGATGCATGCAGACAGAAACAACTGAGGGATTCATGATAAAACATAAAATAAAAATGGTATGGCTATGATCAATTTGGTCTGATCACTAATGTGATATCCTGAGTAACTCCAATTGTATTTTAAAATTTTCAGTAGGTGAAGAGGACCATTTCTGATTTTCCTTCTATGTAATTTGAATTTTAAACCTAAATTTGGTGTTTAAAAATCTCTATCACTGCAACAATTTTAGTCTGGTTTCATAATATAATCAGCTGAAATATTTCATACAATGAAATTAGCAATCACTCTACCTACCTACTCTTCCCCACTTATCACAGACCATAAATCTGTGTTAAGCTGAAGTATATTTTATACACAAAGGATTTCAATCATTAAACACTGAAAGTGATCTCTCTAATAAATTAATCAGAGTAAGTAATTCCTTCTGCAAAAAATATATGCCTTTTTCAATTGTATTTATAGGGGAGACACAGCCACATTCAATGCTGTAGTTTTCTAAAAGACTCAAAATAAGGCTATTTGCCTACTCCTATTACACTTCAGAACTACCATGTCACACACACTTTTTTGGCTGATCCGTGAATTTACATACATTTTGAAAAAACTCAGATATCTTTCCCTATATATGCATGAATCAAATTTCATATACACAGGACCGCTGCATCTTTAATGATACGTGTATAGCTTAATGACATATGTATAGCTCAACAGATCCATGCATCCATAGCTGGTATTCATCTCAGGTACTCAGTTCTAACCAAACATGTAGGTATCAATTCTACTCAGAACAGAACTGAACAAGATTAATACAGGACTGTCATTAAGCTTCCTTTCTTTTCTCCATTCTTATTGCTCCAAAAACTGTCTAGGCTCAGAGAAATTGATTTTTCAAAACCGTAACTGATGGATAGACCAAGCACATTCACAAACTGACATCTGGATATTCCATGTTTTCTGACTGTGTTTATCAGGCTGCCATATGATTGATGGAATATAATCAAATGCCCAGAATTGGCCCCAAAAGATCAAAGATTGGAATGAAGACTCCCAGCCCTCTACTCTTTTGAATTGGTTTTACACAGTGTAATAGTCTTTTAGTTTCTGATTTAACTCTGAATGCACACTGAAAATCAGATGCATAAACATCTTTGAGTCTGTGCATGTATTTTAATCTCTCCACTTAGTCTGCACATGCCAGCTCCTGTGTTCAGATATTCGTTATCCCAGCACAGAATCCCTTTCCCTAATCCATACATTCCTATCAACTCCTACAAGGCAATTACATTTCTTTGATGAGTCCTATTAGTGAAAAGGAATTCAGAGCTGACAGTGACATAAAAGGGAGAACAAGCAAAGACCATCAACAATGTACATGAAGCACTAGAATCCCAATTCTGAAGTTTAAAATAGAAACATTGAATTGCATTGCACCAACTCCAGTTTGTATAATAAAATCCCTCTGTACATTATAAATAAGTTGCAAACTAACTTCTCTTATAAATCTCAGGTAATGTGACAAAATCTAAATGTGTCAAAATAGGAGTCCATCTGCCTTAAATTTCTGAAAATTTCAGTTAATATTGAATCTTCTTTTTATTTTCTAAACCTGCAGTGAGCAGACTCATCTTATTTTGCACTTGGCCCAGCACTGGGCAAGGGGTTGTCACAGATGACTTCGAAAGGTCCTTTCCACACAGAATAATTCCATGGGATAGGAATCAAACAAGTCAACCATCAAACAAATCCAAGAACCCAGAGACACAGACTTTGCTTCTTTTCAAAGGAATGAGGAATGGTGTTGAATTGAGTAAACTCACCTATCTGTAGATGTAAGGAGGTGCCTTTGCAGAGACTGAGTAAATTCCCATTGAAGGATTTTGCCACGGATTTCTTTACCGAGACTTGATACCTCAAATCCTACTTGGTTATACCAGTGGTGCCTAACCATGCATCTGGCAAGCTACTGCAGCTCATAGTGCCACCAGAGAACTGCAGGCTTTTGCCCCAGAAAACTGCAGAAAAGAAGTTGGGGGAGGAATGGAAGTAGAGGGGGAACAGGCAACTAAGACTTGAATTGACCATCCTGGTCATCAGGAGGAAGTGAGGTACAGGCCAGGTAACTACAGCAACTGTCTAGTGAATGGACAGCCACCTTGCTCTGTTGGGATATGACAGAATCACTGAATACTCAGGGTTGCAAGGAATCTCTGGAGATCATCTACTCCAACCTGAAGGCATACTGAGTAGAACACGAGCAATGAGAAATGAACACTGAGAAAGGTGGAATTTCTTTCCAGTGGGTGTTAAGAACTGCATTAACTGGTGGATTAAACACCTCTGTCTATATTTTCAAGACCACAGAAGTCCATGATAACTGAATAAGCTCTCCTGTACCTCATTCTGTACAAGACTTCCCACGCAGCCAGGACTACAAACAAGAGGAAGGAAAAGAGAGGAGAGAAAGGGATGAACAAGGTGGCACACTCTTCGACTTAAAGAGGTGGTATTAATAGCTGAATGTGCACTGTATACTTCTTCACTCAAAGGAAGAGTAGGAAACCTTGTGTTCTTTGCCAGAAAAAGACTGACTTGCCCTGTAGTAATAGAACTTAAGTAATTGCTTGACTGATCTAAGACAACAAAATTAAGACTTTTCAAATGTGTTTCTCTTTCTTTAAATAGAAAAATAAAATCTCCATTGACACTGAAATTAGTACTTCTACAGTACAAAGTTTATCACTTTACCCAGTATCCTGTGTAAGTAAAGCAATCCCTCAATGAAAGATGCATTAAGTCACCAGCATTTTACTGTTAATACATAATCACTGTTCCTTAGATCCATGCTGAGCCACAGAGCAGACACTACAATTACCTTGGTCAGGTTGCCCCCACAGCATCCAAATCCTGCAAGAACTGCAACATACATCGAACTTGTGTAGCACCTGCAACTATCCCAAACCCCCAGAGAGGTTCTGAAGGGGGAGCAGGATACTGACAGATTCCTGCTTCCCTTGAAATCCATGTAGCACATAAACACTCCCTAGAAATAGACTTTTAGGCAGTGTAATAACTTTAGAACTCTTCTAATTTGGAACAAAACCTAGGCTCTTATCTTAGTAGTAGTTCTGGACTAGAGTGCTCAGGCAGCACAGCCATAGACAATGGCAGCTTGAGAAGCAAGCTGAAGTTCTCTAAACACATTATCTTTCTTGTCCATCGTGTATCTACTGCACCATCTACTACAAGCCCTTTTCCAGGTTGATAGGTTCCTAGTTCAGTGTTTTCTCCAGTCATTTGCAAGGAATCTAAATCCAGCAAATGCTTGAATTCATGGAAATTCTATCATAGACTTCAGTGGGTTTGGAGCAGTACAGATGGTTGGAAAAGTCACTAACATAGACAAACCATCAACGTCCTGCCATTTTACCCCCTCCAAACAAAGGCATAAAGATCACAAATGCCTGTTATGCCATACCAGGGAGCATGCTGGATGTTATGTGACCATTGCCTACTATATTACCAGAATTCATGAACACGTTTCCCCTCTAAACACACAACACTGAACTGGCAAAAAGCAGTGACTGCTTAAAGTAATCTGTCCTACTAGAGGGGGAGAGAATGTGGTTCACTGTCATTACATTAAGATTTTTCAGGCTGTATGCAAAAATGTCATAGCAAATCTATAGCGTTAGCTGCATCGTGTCTCCATCCAGAGTGAACTCTGTATTAGCCCAGTTAGGAATTCTGCAGCTCAGTCTAAACATCCAGATAAGGGGAATGGACAAAAATCCCAACACAGAGCACAGGATATGGCCATCCTTGGTTAAGAGTTATATAAAGCTTCTTTTCAGGATGGACTCCATTAACAAATTAACTGATAGCAATTTAATTAATAACTTCATAATAACTTCCCCTTGATTGTGATAATTTATGGACCAGATATCAAAGTATCTCAATACTGACTTTCTCTAAAACTACTTGAAATTTCTGTGGTACATATCCTATAGAGGTGGAAAATGAAAAAGTTGTCTTCCTTCTTCTCCCTGGACCCCACCCTATTTGGCATCTTCTGTTTTCTCAATTGTCCAAGAGTCCTGGAATTATTTATTTAAGTGAATATTGCAACAAACATTTCTGCAATCTCATTTAGACTGGAAATAATTTACCCCATGGAGTTCTTTCACTTGGGAAGCTCTGGGAATAAGAAGACACAAAGGTACTTGGCTTCTGCCTGACAAAGGCTTTTAGGCAAGCATTCATTTTGCTCACCTTGAAGGCCACCACCTTAGATGTGAATCTAATTTCAGCCCCTCACCTTTCTATCCCTAACTGGCTTTAAAAGCTTTTTCTCCGTTTACTCTGATGTTTGATTTGCACACCACGGTTGAGGAGTAATTTCAAGTTACTTGTAATTTTGCTGCAGGAAAAAGAAGTAGAAATCTATCTACCATACATTCTAGCCTGTCCACAGTGACATCAGCTTGAAAACTCATTTCATTGGATCGTTCCGGGTATTTTGCATTTACAAGCTATTTTTTCCAAATCGTTAAATAGATATAGTGACTGATAAAACCATATCTTACTGCAATTATGTCTCTTCAGATGTCCTCAGCAGGATCGCTCTTAGGCAGCACAGTGTAATTCCAATAAGGAAAATCCTTCCTATTGTCTGAGTTGCATTACATGCATATTCCTCCTCCTAGTTAACTCCTTACCTGCCAGTCTCCACTAAACTATGATATCACCTTTAACAGAAGCATCCCGCACTCCTTCCACAGAGGAGGGGTGGTCAACACAGCATCTTAGGAAAAGGGCTCATTCCAGCTATCTGTTCTTTATGTCATCTCTCTGACCTCCTACCTCCCTTTACCACAACCAAAAAAAAAAAAAAAGAAAAAAGAAAAAAGAAGTTGGTTTCACATTTTTTTAGTCTGAAATCCCCCAACTCCCATTACAGAAATGCATTTCAATACCACACGAGTACTACAGCAAGAGGCAGACAGCTAGATTTTGCATTTGCACCTCATCCCCCGAGGATATCTGGGCTAAGGAGGGAATGTCTAACTCAGAAATAGAAGGTTCGGTACCTAGTATCTTTTATTTCGGCGTCTGCTATTTCACTTGATCAATAACAACCGCAGTCTCCACCGGCTTCGAGCGGGGACTCACAAAGCCGAGCCCTCCTGGACCATCTTCCTAGCAATGGTGACACAGGCGTTGCTCCGAGGAACCCCAAGCCCCCGCACCCGTCCTCCGGCAAGTCTCGCTGCTAGGCACCTCAACATTTTCTTCGGTCACTTCGTCAGCAGCCAAGAGGAGAAGCATCCATGGGAAAAATGGCATATTACAAATTTTGCTTTGGGAAGCAGAGCTCGGTTCAGACCATTGTCGGGAGCAGGAGGGGGGGAAGCGGCTCTTAAAGCTCCAGCAGCCCCTTTCGAGCAACAGCATCTTTGCAGCTGGAGGCAAACGATCACTGGGGGAGGGGGCAGAGCGAAAGCATCTTTCTTTTATTTCTTATTTTTCGCTAAACTTAACTGAGCGGTATCTGGCTTCCCTGACTAATTATGTCTCTGTGCGTGACTGAAGTCCAAACGCACGCACGACTGCCTGCATGATCAAAAAACAAACGCGGTTTTCTGCCTTACAGAGAGAAATCCTCTGCCCACGGCTCTGTCGCTGCCTGGCTGGCACATCGCTGCATGGCTGGCACGGTGCGGAGCCTGCCATCAGCCGCACGGAGCCGGGAGCGGCACCGGGAGAGCCCCGGCCGGCGGGCACCCACGGGCACGTGGCCGCGCCCCGGGCACCGCTGCCAGCTCCGCATCGCCCGGGGACAGCGGCACCGAGAGCGGCGCGACAGCGCTACCGTACTGCGTCCTGTCATTTAAGGACCTCAGGCAGACGCCACAACGTCTCTTCTAACCGTAGAGCGTAATAAAACCTATCATCTGCTGTAATCCCACCGTGAGAAAACTGGGATAAAACCTGCCGTAATCTCAATAGTCCGGGCGTGTAATTAACACCACACACTGGGGAACGCCGGGCGCGGCCAAGAGCCCTGTGCCCGGGGCCGGAGCCTGGCCGGGGCCGGGGGGCGGGGGTGCAGGCGGCGGGGCCGGGCTGGGCGCGCTCCTCGGCGCGGGGACTTCCCCTGGAGCCGCTGCAGTGGTTTTCACCAGTCCTTAAATAAATTCTGAAGTAATCGCGTCTGCCTCCTCTGCCTCACGCACGCGGCTCCCCAGATGCTGCTGCCGCTGCTTCGCGGCTCGCTCGGCGCTGATTCCCCCACGCCCACTCCGTAGAAAAAGAAAAAAAAAAAAAAAAAAAAAAAAAAGGAAAAAAGGGGACACCAGGGCGTGACCTGGATGTTGAGCGGCGTTGTGCCCCCGAGCGGCTCGAAGGGGCTGGAGGGGCTGCGGCATCCGAGCCCCCCGGCGCCGCCTCCGCCCGGGGCTGCTGCCGCCTTCGGGGGTGCCGCCGCCGCGCCTCTCCCGGAGTCACAGCCCGGCAGTGCCAGCACAGGCGGCCCGAGGCGGGCGGGACAAGAGGGATGGTAAAGTGGGACAGGGGTGAGTGTCCGTGGAACCGGGCATTGTGAATGAACGAGTACCAGCCGGCGTGTTCAGAGTGTTTGTTTGAAATTAGGTTCAGCCCAGTCTGAGGATGATGATGTGCACGTATCAAACTTTGTTCTTGCAAAAAATATTGCAGTATTTGTTTACATTTCTGCCTCATAGAAGAAGTATTTCATTTCCTTCACAGTGAAGGATTGACTGTGTTGTTTTAGAAGCCTGAAGTCTCTTCATGTGCTGTGGAAATGTGCCGAAGACACGAGGGAACCACAGCCAGCAGCATGCTGAAGACTCCATGGTGCTTCTGCTGAGCTGGCTTCACCGTATTGTGGGAAATATAATTGGGTGGAGGATGCACATTTGCACCGTAAGGCAAATAGCTGAGAAGAGTTGTCAACATGGGCATTTCTAAACTAAGTGCAAAGAAAATACTGGTGCCGTGACAGTGTGTGTTGCCAGAGCTTGGAGTTTTGGTGCAATGCATAGGTGAAAAACAGGAAAAAACAAAACAAAACAAATCTCCCTCTCCACCTGTGCCACTGTTCCAAGTGGCTTTTTGTCATTTCACCTGGTCATTTCAGATCATTATCTTGGCTTAGTTATCATGGCATACAAACCACTAGAACAGTTGCCTGATAATCCCATTGTAGCTGAGGGCAAGAGCTGTCATCTATGGGATTCTTCTACTGCATGACTATCAAAATCTGAGCTTCGAGTTAGGTGAGTAAGGAAAAAGAGACTCAAACAGCACTGGTTGAGAGCAATCATGCTCAGGAGGCACCACCCAGGCTGGCTGGTTTGAACTTCTTCAAGATGACAAATCTGATGGGGGGTTTACATTATTTGTTTAGGGTTTTTCTTTCCCTTTCTTTAAAATTAAAGATCAGGGTTTGCAGCTTCAAACTAGAAACTAGAATTCACTACTGCTACTTTTTATAACACATCTGTATGCATGGAAGTATCACTCTTTTCTAAATATTGATAAAGATGTGTGTTGCTGATCCTTCCTTTTTCCCCTTTCAAACAGCATTTTCCTGCATAAAGTGTTTACCAGACATGTGAGAGATCTGTCCATCTTCACCCGAGATGACTTTTTTCAGCACTCACTTTGGAAAATATTCCAATCCCCGTCCCATGTGCTGGAGGAGGCAATTATTTGCAAGCTGTATAGCAGACAGACCTCCTTCACAGCTATTTGATTTACAAACATTTGTAGAATAGTTTTGGTAGTCTATTGGCCCCTCAGCTCCTCATGTCCATCCTCCCTACTGACTTTCAGTCATTAAAGCAAAAACTCAGCCCAGAAAGATTATTATTGCTACTCCAGGTATTGGCATTGCTACCTGTGCTAGTCGACCTGCTGCCCTTCTCTTCTGCCTTGCAGATTCACAGATGAGTGAGTGGCTGAAGCACTGTGTGTCACAGCACTGAGGTTACTGCAGAGTGCAGAAGCTGCCAATTAGCACCTGCGCTTTGTGGCACCAATTTAAATGGGAGCCTCTGTCGTGGTTTGGGCCCGTCTGGTAGACCAATCAAAAGTTAGCTTTTTGATTGGCATTT
>VZSR01001477.1:603022-681893 GCA_013398615.1 Brachypodius melanocephalos
TGCGGGCAGTGAAGTAAAATCGAACCCAAACCATGACAGCCTCCTTCTCTTCAAGCATGTAGGGGTTTGGGGTCAATAAGATGGAAGAAAAAGAAGGGAAAACTCTAAAGAATGGGAAATTAAGAACTATGGAAAAGCCACAAAAACTGGGATGGAAAAAGATATTTGGGCTTGTTAATAATAAAGGAATTCTCCCTACAGTAGGCAACATCTTTTGTTAAAACCTAAGTGGAGAGTTTTGATCAAGAGCATATGATCAAGAGCATATTTCCGTATTCCATGGAAACTTAAGCAGTGAAAGGTATTTAATGTGCTATTTAATTACAAGCTTAAAAGCCCCTTGAATGAAATTTGACCATTAGATCTCCAAAACATAGTTTTGCTTATCTAAGATCCAAGTATCATATTAATTCTATTATCTATTATATCTATTATCTATTTTCTATATTCTATTCTATTAATTCTAATAATTCCATTAATTACCCCAGAAGTATGAAATGCCCTGTTGTTCTGGGAGGTTCTGCATTTGTGTATATATGTACTGGCATCAGGTGTTTAAGTAACTGGAACTTACAGCTGATAAAGCAAGTGGGTGAACATAGATAGGAAGAGTACAGTGAGAGTGTATTCTTTGTTACCTTAGGAAGTCCTCCTTACCTTTTGCCAGGTTACTTTTTAAAAACGTATAATCTTATGTCAGAAAGACACATCTGATCTGAAAGCTGTCTTCCTTCCCTCTGTCACTGTTGCCATGGGGCTTTCTCATTTGCTGACTCCAACAAAGGTAAAGTGGAGAATGATGAAATCCTTTGCTATGAACAGGGTAAAAGAGGACACCACCACGCTGTCAAGGAATAACTGATCATATAGGGAGGTGAAGACCAGCTTGGAAAAGATTTGCTGTTACTTTGAAGACATACAGTGCAAACTGAGGGGCAAGTAATGATGGCAAACGTATGTGATTCAGTCAACAGAGTAAGAGTGGAAAGTGATTCCTGAATCATACCCAAATCACACTAATGATGCACCATTTCAATATTAAAGTCTTTTAATAGGTACTACAACCTGTTGAAGGACTAAATAAGGTTTCTATATTAAAATGGAGGAAGGAAGATATGTCTTAGAAATGTTACATACGAAGAAAAAAAAACAAAACCAAAAAACACAGCAATATTTAGAGCTAGTCTTCCCTTGATAAAGAAGCCATTAGAGACTAAGAGAGAAGCACGAAAGAGTTCAGGAGATCTTAGCTAAGACTGGGGAAAATGTAATATTGTGTGAATAAATTACTTTCCAATGTAATTTGAGTTAGTATTCCAGTTTACGATTCCATTCATGCTTATTTCCCAAAAGTTCTCTGCATATTATCATAGCTTTAAGGGTCCCACTATAGTTCCTCACTTTAAATTGCTTACCTATTTCAGCTGGGAACTTGATTGCTGCATTTTACTAGAAGACTGTCATAAACCCTGTTTTCTCTCTCTCTCACACACACACACACACAATCCATATGTGGCCTCAAAAATCAACATGGCAGCCTTAAAAGTCTTTCATTGCAGACATTTGATGGGGAGGGAGAAAGTTCAAAGGAGGAATATAACTTTAGCTTAGATGTGACTTGTTCAAAGCAAATTAAAGATCAATAAAAGCCTGAGAGTTTTAATGCATAGTTAGCACCTTTTGGTACAGGTGAAAGTCCTTAGCTGGGAAAAGACAGTTTTTATTTGTCTCAGTCTGATCTTCAGGGCAGGCTCTACTTTGCAGCTACAGGGTGGCTGATTGGGCCACTGGAATTTTTTGGTCTTATTGCTTTCCTTTAGTGTGATTTTTCTGGTGACATGAAAAAAAACCCCAACTGCTTGAGTATCCCACTTACTCTAATACTGTTGTACCTGAGAACCTGAAACTGAAGGGGAATTTATTTTTGTGATCTAAGAGTGGGTTCAAGAACAATAATTTTGTTCTTTTTGCACTATGTCATGCTGGTCAGCTGAAGTGTCACTTGCCATGAAAGTGGCATAAGATACGAGTAAATATTTTAATTCAGTCTGCTATTGAAATACCTATGCTGTAATAGAAAATTTTACTTTATCTAATTACCATAAAAATTGAAACTTGTCATTCAACTGTATTGAGCTGTAGCTAGCTGTGGTATCAGATTCTCAGAATACAATTTATTTATTATTTTAATTATCTTCAACATATAAGTGCAAGCAAAAGAGTGCATGAAGGCATGAAACCTCTTGCATTTTGGACATAATTTTTGTCTAGTTTCATGGTTTATACGAAGTGCCCTAGATTATACTTTGGCAATGGTATGGAACAGATCTGAGTGGGTAACACCAATGTCTTTAAAAGACGCTGAAATAAAGACATGAAAGAGAATCTGTGTTATATGCACGGGGTTCAGCTGTGGAGCTTCCTTTTAATCCAAGAAAATGTAAAACCTGCAGACTATCAAAACAGCAAGTCTAATCAAGAAACAATGCATTGTTGTGTTAAAAATAGTTCAAGCATTTTCAAGTTTGTGATCATAATGTATTTGTTAAAGGTAATTTAATTCATAATCCACTTCATTACATGGTGTGAGTTAAGGGAGGAACTAATTCCAAAGCAAAGCTCAAGGACCACAAAGTAGATGTTGACCAGAGGGATCAGCAAAGAATGGCATTACACGTAAGTGCTGCTGCTGAAAGATCTTGTCATTAAGAAACCATCCAATCTATAATACCATTGGTGGTAAAACAGATAACGTAGCCAGCATCACAACAAACTGACACCACTAGTCTCTCTGTCCACACCTAGGTTCTTGCTCCATCACAAACAAAAAAGTTTAGAAGGTAAAGACCAATAATCTCCTCACCTGGAAAAGTCAAGATGTTGAGGCATCGCACAGATGTTTCAGGCCATGGCTGGCTCCTTCACATATAGATAAATAAAACTTGTCGGCACTAAACCCACACAAAGCCTTGTTTGTATCAGAATTTCCACACCAGATTGCAGGTAACTCTGTCTCAGTGGGATAGCTGGAGCTTTCATCATCTTTCAGCTTTGCTGCAAAAGTGCTATCCACTTGCATGAAAATCCTTTAATGACCAGGAAACTGCATTTCTGTATTTTGGTGCAATATTGCTCCTCAGCTAGACAAGTTAGGCAGAGAAAGCCAAAATGCCCACTCCACTTCTTATTCTAGATTTTATGCATAGAGAATTTTAAAACAAGTCTTAATTCTCAATGTTTTCAAATATTCCATGTCTGTAGTTTAAATTAATTAAAGTTTAGGGGATGACAGTTAATGTTCTTTTATCATAAAAGGATGCTTCATTATTGAAAAATATCTCATCTGCTCAGCAAAAATAATAAAAGGAAGGACTCTCATAGGATTTTCATAGCTTCTGGGCTGAGTACAGCAGTGTATAAAGATGCCAAAACAAAGACACACAAGAAAACATGCTGAAGTAAGACAATTCATTGTACATCACCTGCCTGTGACAAGATAAAGTAAAATATGCACAAGAGATGCTAGTTAAAACAGATGTTAGTGGAAATGCTTTGTGAATTACTTGAAAGTGATGTCAATGCTATCGGAGAGATATAAGGAACCGTATGTTAAATGCATTATCTGGAAAGTTAAACAAATTTTCATTAAAAAAATGATCTGTTTATCTTTATTTTTAAAATGTCTACGCATCTTTTAACCTTTCACATGTAGCCAAAGCGTGTCCCCTTCCACTTTGATGGAGTCAATAGAATGATAACTTCTGGTGCTATGAAATAATTTCACGATATAATTGGTTGCCAACAGAATAAAACCTTGCTTTGTCAATAGGCAAAGTCAATCGTTGAGGAGATTGCGGCACTACAATCTCATATCTGCTGTTGTTCATTCCTACTGGGTGTAAAAAGCTTTAAAGAATGTTGAGTGGTCTGTGGGGCTGTGTTACATCTGGGAAATCTTTCTCACAGATATGCAAAATAACTTTTTTTTTTTTTTTTTAATAAAATACTCGTATGCTTACAGAACAAAAAAAAATAACAATACTGTTGTAAATCTTTCTCCACCAAGGTATTTTTTCACATTTACCATATATGTGTACTGGCTCTTTCACTATTTTTTAAGGTTTGCATTGTGAGGTTTTTTTGTTTTGTTTTGGGTTTTTTCATTTCCTTTTTTGTTTATTTGGTTTTTAATTTTTTTTTTTGTGCAAATTGTCAATGAAATTACATTGAAGCAAAATAAAGTAGTTTTCTTGATTTCTGGAGAATGTAAATTAATTTTGTTGAGTACATAGGGCCAGTTACAAAATCAGGCCTTTAAATAAGAAAGAGAACAAGAAAAAGAAATGGAATTATTTATTTACTGTATAGTCTACCAGTCCTGTTAGACCTGATGATACGAAGTACTTTGGACAGATTTTCAGTTGCTTTTCTAGAAAAAGGAGACTGACTTTGGGAGTTACATCTGTACAAAATTTTTTCTTAATTGATGTAAAATTGAGGAACAAAAGTCAGTATATGGACCACAGCTCTTTGTGGCACAACCTTAGATTTGCAGTCATCAGTAAGGGAAAACCCCAGTGGAAGGTGCAGGAGTACAAGAAGTCACTACTAGTTCCTTGTTTTAGTAGACCATGTGCTCACATGTGTTTTCATAGCAAACCATTTTATTATGTACGTGCTGAGTTTGCTGCCCAAAAAATGACTGACAGGAAAAAAAAAAAAAGAGCAAGAGAAAGAAATTGGAGTAGCTATATAACAGGCACGCAACTGTTCCTGCAACCAGAAGTTTATTTAGCAGTGTGGTCCAAAGTGCATTAACTGCATTGCAAGAGGATTGTTGGTTTTCAGCCTCTCCTCTTGTCACACTGCATACCAATGCAGTGCTGTTGGCTTTGCTCCTTTTTGTACACAGCTACAGTAACACAAATATTCAGCCATCCCTGAACCAAGAACTGTGACTGCTTTGGATTACATTAGGCAAAAGGAAGCTATTCTACAATATTTTTTGCATTGTATATTATTGTCAAATATGTTACTTTTGCCTATAAATTCTAGTGCTAGCTAATGCTTGCCATATTTAATGAAAAATATAAAAATGTAAATTCTATGTTTTTCAAGTATCTGCAAAAAAACCCCCAGAAAAATAGTAATGGTCTAGAAATTCAGTAATAGGGAGAAATGTATGTATTTGTAATATTTTTAAGTTTTACCCTTCAGGTGAGTCATATTTTTTGCTAATTATATGCGTTGCTGCTAGCAATTTATCTTGTTACTTTCAAACTATTTTCTGTCATGGCAAAGATTTCTTAACATCTGTATGTATATAGCAAACTTCACACTTCTCCTACCATTAGCTAACAGAGGGAGAGGAAAGACAAGAGAAGAGCAGAGAAGAATGAAAACTCATTGTTTGCAATATTCCAGATCCTGGGTGAAGAATTGACACATTTCATGCACATGCAACAGATCCCCAAAAGAGTTTGAAAAAAAAAGCATGCCTACAAAATCTCAGTGCAATAAGAAATCCCCACAAAATTACCAGATAAATTTGTCAAAATCACAAATATCATGAAAGTATTGGAAATTAGCAAGTCATACTGTAAAATGTAACCAGTAGAAGTTCCATTTTGAAATTAAATTTTCACGCACACCTAGGAAATGATCTTTTGTTGTTCATATTCTTCTTCTTCATGTCTACTTTGAATCCTGTAGATTTTTTTTCTTCCTACTTTTTCAGCATTTGTTTGATTTTTGCAAGAATACTTTTCCAGTTTATTACAGGAAAGATGAAGATGACTATTAACAGCTATTATTGATTATTAATCATTTTCTTAAAGAGCTACTCTGCCTTTTACTTCTGGATAGTTGGTTTCTGTTTGTCTTTGTTGAGATAAAAGCAAATAAAATCCAATACACATAGATAACTATTATAAAAAATAAAAATCTGTCAAGCAATAGGAAAAAGACTATCTGAAATTTTCAAGGAGGAAAAATATGCATTTTAAAGTAAAAAATAATCTCTGTACAAGGAATTATTGGAAACACCAGACAGGATGGTAAGAGAGAGATGTAGCTAAACAATGAGTACATTCACCTACCATTCTCATGAAGAAAAAAACAACTTTTATCATCACAGAGTGATTAATACAATTAGTCAATTATTTTCAAATTAAATTGGAGCTGTGTTCAGAAGATGAGTACCATACTACTCATTCTGCTAAGGAGAGACAAGAACAGAGACTGTGACTACCATTAGCAGCAGAGTCCAGAGGTCAGAGCACCCACAGAGTACAGGATGCTCTTTTCTCATCCACTGATTTAATTAATATTTATTGGCAGTCCTCATCCCATGATGCAGTATGGCCCTCCTAGCATACTAGACTAAACCCTGTTTTCCTTCACAGCTTCCTTCTCATGCATAACTCATTTTCTTGTGTGGCTCTTCTCGTAAGCAGTAGGGTACCTCCTCATCCAACAGTTAACTCAGGCCTAAAGACTAAGGTGTGTATAATTAGATCTTTAAGAACTGAGAAATTCCCTACTATGGAACTTCAGTGCTACAGATACAAATGGAAGAAAGTGTACTCCTGTCAACAAAACTATTAAAAAAATTGAGTTTGGCATAGAAAATATTTTACTGACAAAGGAAAACCTATACATGTGGAACACACACAAAAAATGGGGTCTTAATGCCAGCCAAAAGCAAATTATATACTTAAACATGGAGAAAGGTTCTGCAGATCTTGAAATTAAAAAATTATTAATAAACCTTCTGAACAAAACAGTCCATTTACTTTCTTTAAATATCAGACCTATTGAGTTTAATTAAATAAGGTAAGAATGGTTTTTAGATGTGCTACTTTGCTTGAGATAGGTTTTAATACAGGACACCACAAAGTGACTACATTGTGTGTTGGATACTGGTGTAAAGAACTGGGATGAAATTCTGGTATACAAAGTCATGGATTTTAGCTTCAGCAGTCTTGGGATTTCACAGTGGTTAGGTGTTCAAAAGTATCATTCATTATGTCTGCTTAATTTTTAATTACAATTACAAAAACAATTGATGATCTCTTTTTTTCATGTTTTATAAAAACTTGATATGTTTGCTCACATATTACTATCTGAGGGTAGAAAATGATGTTGTTTTCTGAGTCTTTATGGAATTTGAACAAGTGGGGAATCTAAGCAGAAAGTTACCAGCATTTGTTAATAGGTCCCAGGGCCCTCAGGCTCCAAATATATTACAAGGTTTTTGCAAACTTCTGTAGCCCAGTGCAAGAGGTGGAATCCTGTTATTTCATAAACTCACCATATCACAGTACTATCAGCTCCACCCTGGACAAATGCAATGTTTCCTTTCTGTGGGTTACAGAATGCCAGTTACGGGCTTCATTTCCTTACAGTTAAAATGGGACTGTTTGTAGACATTTCTCTATCCCTTGAAAGTTCAGTGAACCCCAAGGCACCATCTCTCCTGACTGTCCGTCTCCTCTCCCTGGCTTCCCCCGACCGTGCCTGGGGCACAGAAGCCCAGGTTAGCCCGCAGGGGCCATCAGCCCCTGGCCCAGCTCCACAGAGCCCTGCCCTGCCTGCCCTGCCCTACACTGTGCCCAATGCCCAGGGCTGGGGCTGCACTGGAGTCCCCCAGCTGCCCACTTCTAGCTGGAGCTGGGATGGGCCCTGGCACCAGTCTCTCCCTTGGCCCCCACTCTGCCCTGACAGTCGCCCTATATGTTCTTCCCTACAAGGCATTTTCAATGAATCTTTACTGTTTATCATTTTCTCTTGAAGTACTATGTTGCATAAAATGCTAAACATATGATAATATAAGAAGTGAAATTTTATGGCAGCTCTCCTAAATCACTCAACAGATTGCCTGTATTTTAAACTGTGCTTGTCTGCCAATTTACCACACATTATTTTTACAAATAACTTCATACTGACTGTACACAAAGACTGAATGCTTTAAATAGTGAGCCACATAATTGGGGAACAAGTTAAAGAACAGGAGACTGAAGTACATGCAACTTTCTTGCTTTTCTGGTTTGTTGTTGCTTCGAGGGAGGGTTCATTTGAGGTGACGGAGTTTTGCTGGGGAGGAGTGTAGGTTTCTGCGCTGCGGCGAGCGAGGTGTCACCGAGTGTGCCCGTCAGCCTGAGAGGCCAGAGCTGCCTTGGCACAAGTCATGGCTCCTGGAGGACCCCTCTCAGGACAAGACAGGCATTTGCTTGAGGACATTTCTCTCCTTTCCACCTCCGGAGATACATCTTCTCTTCCACTGTCACTGCTGCCACAGCGGCGCTGGGTCCCCAGAGCAGCCAGTGCTGGCGATCTACTGAGCTGCAGGGCTGCCCATCTGTGGTGTGAGCACTGTCAGAAGCACAGTGTGGCAGATAACACAGGTCTGTGAGGTCTGAGCACTCCTCTCAGCTATATCTCATTGTGACAGATTTCAGAACTCGAGTTTTCAGGTTTTCTGCACATATGGCTGTATTTGTTACATCTAGCCACATTTTCAAGAGTTCTTTTGCAGCATAATGGAACCCGAAAGTTTTCGTATTTTGTTTAAAAATAAACTTGTTCTCATGCAATCTTATGACTCTGGGATTTGAAGTGATAGGCATGTCAAACCTGTAGTTTAACTAGGACTTCTGAGTAGAGAGGATGAAAGAGACAGAATAAGGACAACTAGAGTGATGCTTGTGAAAAAAAATCATTGAGTACATAAGTATCTTCTTTCATATTGTTGCATTTTTCCCTCTACACATGGATTAGTGCTTCTGAACCTGCAGGAAACAGTTCCAATGAGACTGAAATTGTGAGCTTAGTCTGGGAGAATTAGGGAAAAAGGTAAAAATAGCATGAGAAATCTTTAACCCTTTCTCCTGACTTCTCCACATAAACGGCAGAGTCCAAAGCAGGTGGACTGGCCTGAAGATACAACATCTGTGTGTTGTTTAACATTATCTTCAAAATGCAAGTGTTAAAAAAATCAACAGGAATACTTCTGTCTGTCCATCTGTCTTTCAGTTGTTCTGGGCTCGTATAAGCTGTTTGTCCCACAGCCCAGATCGGTTTTCCAGATGATAAACAGAAACTCCTGTGCAGAATTTCCAAATGTTTACATTACTTTGGTAGAGTCTGTCATGAATTTTATTGGTATGTATATAAAGAGACAAAACTTTCTTACTCATTTAAATCACTTGACTATGTTTCAGAGAGTCAACTCATAAATCATGAAATTTATACATAACTACAGATTTTAAAAATACAGATTTGTAAAATATTGCTTTTATATATATACATATATATATATTTACATGCATGCTCCACAGCTTTTTGTTCTCTATGTCTATAATTTCTTGCCTGCCATGTGCTTGAATTTTCAGCATTCTTACTATATTAGGTTTGATTATCTTGCAGTCAATATTTCTAGAAATAGAGATGTATTTATGTCTGTTTATTTTTCTCCTGATAATTTCCTTTACTGGTTTTTACCTTTAATTCTGTATTGAATTTATCCTTTCCATTATACCTGAAATAAATATTTTCTATGAGGATTAAAGATGGAGTGTTCCAAGTTTCAGATACAATTTCAAGAGGAAAATAAGTAACTTCTAACTGTATTAATATGACTTGCTATAAAATGTCTATTTGGGAATAAATGTAGTTAAAATTCTCTAACCAAATTAATCCAAAACTGCTTATTAAAGAAAATATTTGATGAACAGATATGATACTAATTAACATACTACAAATTATCGGTGTATTTAGTTCTATTTTATCTTTTTACTTCATGAACCAGTCTTCATAATTCCAGAGTATTCTACAAAGTATTAAGGAAACTGTAGGCATGTCATGTTTTCAAGCATTTGATTTTTTTAGTAATTTAGGAATGTCCTAGCAATAAGGAGAGATGTGACATATCTCTCATAAGTCTTGTGTCTTCCTTATGTGAGACACTCTGTCACGTTGGATTCCAATCTGTCTTATTATCAGAAAGACCTGGTGTTTTCCTTTTTGTGTTGAAAACTAGGTACTAACAGTAGAAGTACTCACTGAAGAAACCATGGTCACAGTGGGAATAAGTTATGTCTGCATCACTGTGAAGTCCTTTTCATTTTTGCCATGTCCTTTGTAGATATATGCAGTACCTCCATTAGTAGCAGTTGCTTGGTATTCAGAAAAACAGAGAGGGAGGGCAGCAGGAGCAGAGAGAGGTCCTAGCTATGGTCTTCCTTCAAGAAGAAGAATTCAAGAAAGAATTCTCAATCTTCAAAATTCTAAATACACCCTTGTGATACTTCAACAAGTGGAAGAAGAACAGGAAGAAACATGCTGACTTGACATCACTCCTTTTCAGATGACATATCAGTTGTCCTTCCTTCTGCATCACTGATGTAAAGCAAAGCCAAGTCCAAACATACACTGGGCACTTTTCTCCCCAGAATCAGGGCCAGACCAAAAATCAATGAAGCTATTCTCAAAGTAAAATAGTAGTCAGCAGAAGTTTAAATGTGTCAGAATAGGATTCTAGTTGGTCAGCAAATAAAGCAATGGATATATTGCTTTTCAAAACAAATTAATCATCTCTTCCACTTATATTTATATCTTCTACACCAAAATACCAAATAGAGCAGAAAATAAAAACCTTAATATTAAATTTTTTCTCAACACAGGATGACATTTACAGCTACAGGGCTTGAATTGAATTTGCATATACTGCTGTATCACATCTTCCTTTTCTTTGCACCATGCTTGGACATTCTTTTTCAATAGCTACTTTGGCACTCAGCTTGAAGACAGTGAGTGGAATAATGTGGAATTATTGTGGAATAATGGCATGTTTAGAATTCATCATTTTAGAAGCAATTTTGTTTAGTTGTGTGAAGCTTGGGTTGGTTGGTCTGCTTAGGAGTTTTTATGAGGGGAAAACAGAATATTCATTATCCCTTCTAATTTTTATGTGTTACTTACTGTATTTTCCTCTGTGGAGTAGTTTATGCAATATAGTAGAAAAAATTTTTAAAAACCACCCCTCCCCCACAAATTAAATCAAAACAAAAAGTGGGCCACCAAACAGTTCTCAACACAGCTGTACAGGAAGAAGTTTCCTCAGCTCAAAAACCTGAATGAACAAGCCCCTAAAAAGATTGAGTTCAGACCTGTTTTGGACAATTGAGGGGTGCTGCTGTACCTGTGAGAAATGAGTTTGTGCCCATTCTTTTTCATTTTTCTAAACTGCCATTCCAGTTTTAATTACACATCTTTATTCATCATTCCTTAATGAGTGGTGGTATGCACTGTGCTAGAGCATAGCATTGAAGGTATTTTGATCACCACCAAACCCACCAAGTCAGTCATGCAAGCTTGTATACTTACAAGGAAATTCAGCAATTTGCAGAATGATGTCATCTCTTATGGAAGAAAAAATGTTACAGAATGAATAGAAAATTTTAGAATGGATCAGGAAGGCTGATTTTAAATAATCATAAACAATCCAAATCTGTCCCTATCATGTCTGCAAAAATGCACATAAGCTTTCTGTCCATTGTGAATATTCCTACCTTTTCTTCTGTCTCCTGTTTTGTGCTGATTTATATGGTGGAACTGTATGAATACTCGTGCTGAGGACACAGCAGTGTCACCTTTCTTGTTGCTACATCTGCAGAACTCAGCTTGGATGGCACCAGCTCTGTGTGATCAACATCTGTGAGGATGGCTAGGGGAGGGACTGGCAACAGAAATCAATCAGGATGCAAAAAAAAAGCTTAGTTGTTTGAATATTAAAAATAGAGAATTTAATTGCCCAGTTGAAAAAGACATGAAATAAAAATGCACAAAAGAAAGAAAAATGGAAGAAACACTAGCAAAGGAATAAAGAAACAAATTATTGTGACAGCATGAGAAGGCCTGTTTCCTAATCCAGCAAAAAAGTGTTGTGAGCATTGAGCTAAGATATTTTACTTCATAAAAGTATCACTTCATTCTTTTTAAAATAATCTATCTTTAGACAAGATAATTTGGTTCTATACAGCAAAAGTGAATGCAGTTTGATGCATTTTATTTTTTGTCTGAAGTGCTTTAGTATTACCTGTTTTCTGTAGCCTAATATAAATGAAGTATTTACATCTCAAAATGGGACCTTTTTTTTTTCCTGTGCACCAAAGAAAAGCTTTTTAATTTTGCTGTCATCATAGAATAATGCAGCTTTTGTTGATCTGTGATGTTTTATTCCCTCAGGAAGATAGAACCTTAAGTTGCAGGTATGAAAAATGTTGTTCATCTTTAAACTCAACATCAGTCAAACATGTACAGAGTTTTTATTTCTTTTTCTACCCTGTGCATGGATGGAAACATTTGATCTCAAGTTCTGAAGAAAATTTGGAAAGAGCATTAAGGAAAAGGTTTAATCTTTGGAATACCTATGTAAATATTTCCTGCCTGTAGTTTCCTTGAGGAAAAATTGAATTTAAACTGGGAAAGCTGAAAAAAATTTGTTTTCAGAACAGGAAACACAAATTACAATAAAACTAAAATATCTTCATTAAAAGAAAGTTATCAAAAATAATATCATTCCAGCAAGAACAATGAAAGTAAATGTAAAAGCAAGTGACATTTTTAAAAATAAATAAGTGAACTTTAAGTGTAATTCAGGCAAGTTTTGTGACCTGTTAAGAAATGACAGATGGTCTTGGAAATATCTCTGTAAAAATAACATTGTGGATGTTGCATTTTTTGTCACTGCTTAATATCCCTTATCAAATGAGCAAACTGGACAGTGTTAGATATGGCTGGAAGAGGGATGAAAAAGCATGAATGTTCTCACTTGGAATTATAAGCAAGCAGTACCTCTTTGAGTCATGCTACTACCAACAATAAATATTTAACAATTGGAATTTAACAAGTTGTCCTTGTCTAATACAACATTTGCACTGTTTTAATTGAAATTTTATCTTATGTCTTTAGCTGAACGATATAGAAAATGAGATTATATGAAGCGCTCTTAATACTTGTGGCTGTAACAAGACTGGATCTAAGAATAAATCTTAAAAGCAGTCTGAAACAAAGAAGAAGCTATACCTGGACCAAAGGAGGAAAATATTTCCTTCCATTATAGAGTTAAAAATCTGTAATGCAGAATTTTTTCATGACTTAAAAATCTATATATTGAATTTGTGGGTTATGAGATGAATTTTAGGTCTAATTTCTTTTACTAAATCTGTTGAAGTAAATTATTTTCTCATGTTGGTATACTTTAGAATTATTCCCAGGAAAGGATATCTTATTCACTAGGTAGATCACATTAGCAAGAGTTGAAATAAAAATAAAATTGGCTCCATGTGGTTTATGCTCATATGCAGCTGGAAGAAATATAAATCTTAGTATAATCTGCAGTTCAAAAAATCCAAGCAGCTCCTTGCAGGATGTGAGAGTGATTTGGAATAGAAATCAGAATTGCTTAGTAGATGTTTTAATCACAGAAAAACTGTTATTTCTTTCAAGATCGATTTCCTTCTTACAATGTTGCATGAATTGTACAAATGGGTTTATTTGGATGTATTTGGTTGTCATTTCTGATTCTTGGAATGTGAGTGGTGGACGATAGTAAGCCTGAAGCAAACCTGCCTTTGTAATTTGCTAAGGCTTTAGGAAGTTTCCCACTGTTGTTATTAATTATTATTGCTATTACTATTTATTACTATTACCGTTACTGTTACTATTATTAATATTTCATTGTATTGGGAGACTGTGGTATATTACAGAATCACAGGATCATTAAGACTGGAAAACACCTCTAAGATCATTGAGTGCAACCACTGACATAGCAGTTCCAGGTCCACCCCTAAACCATGTCCTTAAGTACCACAAAGTGAACTTTATCAATAGAAATAAAAACCCCACTCCTTATTAAATTATTTTTGCAACTTTCCCATACAAAAAGGCATATAACTTTAAAAAATTCATTTTCCTAAATTTATATTGCATTATTTAAATAGAATTATGCATGCAAGGCTATACCTGCCTTTGGATCATATAATGATCCAAAAAAGAAAGTGTCATTTAATGTAAGGCCTTAATATGTCCTCTATAGATTAACATAATAAAACTTGTTGTGTTCTAGGTTATGTTCTAATACATTCTGGTGAAGCAACACCATTCACATTGATTAAAATTTGATTTCATATTATTTTTGTCAAAATCTAAAGAGAGGTGAAGAGACGGCAAAAAGTACTCTGAAATCCCTGTCCTCTGCAAGCCCAGAAATAATTTCAATTTATGGACAAGATTTACAAAATACTTAAAATCTAATTTACATGTCAAAGTCTCTAGCTCCATCCACCTTGGATTTATGGACCAGTGGCTGTATGTCAGTGAGCAGATGAGAAGATTACCCAAACGCTGACACTCAGCCAGTTAAATAAAACTGAAGGCACAGCTCACGAACTTCTGAGGAGCAGAGCCCAGTCCCACCAGGACTTTTGTCAGATGTCTTATTCACCAAATAGCATATAGGAGAGAGAGCTTCTGGGCAAAAGCCTGCATCAATTATGGCTCCATTTGAGATGGTTTTGGATCACATTCCTAGTCTGCCTGAACATGTATTTTGGGCAAATATCCTAAGTTGATCAATGGAAAAGTATAAAATCTCAGTTCTACATGTTCAAATTCTTCATTTTTCTGCAACCAACCAACCGTTCTTTGGGCCAGAACTGCAACATAGAGGCTAGAATCCTCACCTGTGGTGCACTGAGACCGAAATACCTCCTTGCCTCTTTTGGATCTAAGCTTAAAACACTAAAGGAGTACAGATAAAATGTCCTCTGAAAGAGGATTGTCCTGTTCAAACCTCCGATGATTTTCACACTTTGGCAATGAAACCTGTGCTTCAAAAAGGACTTTTGCACTTTAACATGCCTTTAACAGCTAAGGCATTGGCTTTTCTGTTATACATAATGTTATTTTCTTCATGACAGAGTACTAATTTCTGGACAATTAATAGGAAAGGATTTCTATCAAGGTATCTCAGTCGGAAAGAATCACCTATCTGCCTAGATCTAGACATTGATCTTAAATAAAGAGGAGATGCTTAACTTTTATCAGTTTTCTTATTCCAATTCGTTATTGGCTTAAAGGGATAAATCATTACTTCCAGGTTTTCCCCTTAAGCAAGTTGTTGCATAATTTGGCAGGCTGCATACTCAAATCAGCGTTGGCTATTTTGCAAGATGGCAGGAGATTGTAGATCATGGTACTCAAAATTGCAATAATTGCCTTTATTTAAGTGCTTAAGTATAATCCATAAGTTTCTTTAATAGCAAACATTTTCCAGTCAAACCTACCTAAAACCTTATGACGAAACCTGAATCTTGGTCTGCTTTTGCTGGTTTCCAGAGATTTTAAATCACATCCTCAGGCTTATGGCCAAGCTGAATGTTAAAGGTAACAAACAGGTCTGAAAACCTGTATGAGGTAGAAGTTCAATGCAAGTTTGCAAGATAACTAGCAGTGATGCTGTATTATTCAAATTAATATTATTACTGCAATGCTGAATAATTTAGATGACTCATTAAGACATTGTGAAAAATAATGAGCTGCTAATGGAAGAAATGTAAATCACAGTAAGAAATCCTCTCACAGTAACATCATAAATTTATGAAATACAATTTTACATTTTTTATTTACATAATTAACATATAAAGTTAGCATGGGTATAAGTACATCTAATCAAATATAATGCCTCTGAAATCCACAATGAAAAAAGGAGAAGTAACTCTGTAATGGGGATGCTTCAATAAAGTATGATTGGGAGGAAAATTCTTCAGAATGCTTTTACCATCTTGTCACCTCTCTCATGACTCTCCACAAGGATTGTCTAAGTAGTATGCACTTGAATTTAGTCATGAGCTAAATCCTGCCTAATTAGGAATTTAGTCCATTTCAGAATTCTCTGGTTTATGTAGCAATGCAGTTTATCTGCTTCCCAGGACTCTCCCTATTTTTTTAATAGTTCTCTTGGTATTTAACATTAGATGTTGATACTTAAAGGAGGCTGCCTTGGACAGAGTGATCACCTGCCTCACAAGTAGGACTCTGCAGATATTGAGATTTAATTAAAAAACAATGTTGACTGCATCTGCATTGTAGAAATTTTTAAAAAGAATGTAGCTGTGTTAGATGGATTGGTGAGTTGGATTTGTGTGGAAACAGGGGTGGCTTCTGTGAGAAGCTGACAGAAACTTCCCCCATGTCCAACAGAGCTAATTCCAGCCAGCTCCGGGATGGCCCCACCCCTGGCCAAGGCCCATCAGCAATAGTGGTAATGCCTTTGGGATAACAGATTTAAGGAGAGGGAAAAACTGCTGGGCAACAGTAGCCAGAAAGAGGAATGAGGATATGCAAGAGCAATGACACTGTGGACACCAAGGTCAGTGAAAATGGCAGTGAGGAAGCAGGTGCTCCAGATATGGAGCAGAGATTTCTCTGCAGCCTGGGCTGAAGACCACAGTGAAGCAGGCTGTCATCCTGCAACCTGCAGAGGTTCACAGTGGAGCAGAAATCCATCTGCAGACCGTGGAAGATGTGCCTGTGCTGGAGCAGGTTTGCTGGCAGGACTGGTAACTGTGTGGGAAATCAGTTCTGGAGCAGTGAGATCCTGAATGACTGCATCCTGTGTGAGGCACCCATGCTGGAAGTGTTCAGAGAGAACTGTGTCCCATGGGAGGGACACCTCACTAGAGTACGAGAAGAGTGTGAGGAGTCTTGCCCCTGAGGAAAGAGGAGCATCAGAGAAGAGTGATGAACCAACCACAGCCCCTGCTTCTCCATCCCCCTACTTCTCCTGCTAGAGAGAGCTGAAGAAAATTGGGATTAAAGTTAAGGCTGGGCAGAAGGGAGGGCTAGAAGCTGTTTCAAAGATTTAGTTTAATTTCTCATTGTATGGTGTTTGGATTGGTAATGAATTAATTTCACCAATTCAAGTGAAATTCTGCCCATGATAGCATTGGGGGAGTGATCTCTGCCTGCCCTTCCAGAAGCCTTTCATTATATTTTTTCTCCCTGCCCTGCTGAGGAGGGCAGGAATAGAGAATCTTGGGTGAGCACTTGGTGTGCAGCCAGGGTCAACCCATAACAATTGGATCTGCTGCAGTAGGTGGTTGGAGGCACTTTCTCCATTGACTGGGAATTCAGATCAGCTGGATCAATACATTCCTGGAGCAGTCATCTGTACTTCTGGTGAGGCAGTATCTCTGTTAGTTCCCAGCTGAGATGAGAAGATTGTTGTGAATCTACAGATACTCGTAATTTATATTGTGTCTAATCTTCTGTCAAGTGTTACTGTGCTTTTGTGTCGTCATGATTTTGTACCAAAATTCATTCTATTTCCTAAGCTTTTGTGTGACTCAGGTCCTCAATAACCTTCTGTTGTAATGCTGAATGAAAAAATAAAGAACCGTAGTAAATTCTAAGAGCTTGCTTAATTAAAACAGTCAGGGCAAACTAGAGGCTATTTTCCAAGATGCTGTAACAGACAGAAATGGTTGTGGTAGAGTGAAGACAAGAAAAATTTCTGGAGCTTGTATTTACTATAATTCACTGAATTAAACACAGATATAACACTAGCAAAGCAAACTTCTCACATTTCATACCGTTCACCTTCCCACTCTGAAACAGTATTTTCCACTACTTGTTCCAACAACCAGGGCGTCAAAGGCTGCTGCATGTCTTAGGCTTTTATAGCACCAGAGTATTTGCCAGCTTTGTCAGGTGTGAGTAGTGAATGTCAAGTGACTTTATCTGGGCATTCAAAATAATTCTTTCATGTGCTCTACTTTCAATTATAGCTTCAGTTGACTCATTTGCTGTGTTGTGCCATTTTTTCCATCAAAAATGAATCAGTCATGCTTAGAGATGATGAGCCAAACTGCGTGGGCATGTCCTCACCAGCACATAGGGCAGAAACCAAAATAAGGTTCTCATAGCATCAAAAATATAATTTTATCTGTTTTCTGGCTTGCCAGCCACGAGTTTAAATAAGCAGCATATAGATCCACTACTAGAAAAAAGGATTTTTTTTTATAGATATATATTTCTATAGCTTGCAGAAATAAAGCATAGTTTCTTTAATAATGTGCTAGCTATATTAAAACAAAAATGAAGGTGCAAAAGTTTCTACTACCTTAATCAAGAAAAGGAAACTATGCCTTTAACTAGCTATAATGCTCCAATAAACACTATAATAAGTAATTCTGCCTGGAGTGGGTGAAATCAATGCCAACACTGTATGCATCAAATATTGCCACAATAGTATAATCTTCACGTACTCAAAAATACGTCATTTCTTAAAAATAATTTACCTAAAGAATAGGTTTGGTCTTCTGAAAGGACATCTTTGTCTCTCCTTGTATGAACACACTCAGTGCTCATAAACACACTCAATACACATAAATATTGATCATCTATTTTTACTGCATGAGTCATAACTAGAAAAGATTAAATGACAACCTAAAAGAAGACAGGACAGTTTGGTCACTGTATTCATCAGTAAAATAAAAATAAAGTGCTAACATGATACTTTGTGATTGATAGGTTTAATCTATTCTTAGTTTAACCCCAGATTTAGAAATATTGCTTAAAAATTATAAAAGCATTGTGAATAGAAGGAAAAATACATATTACTTTGGATGTTTATGCTTGTACTGTTGAGATCATGGAAGGCTGTGAGCAGGAAAAGTGAAAGATGGCCTTGATAAGGAGCAGAACCCTGGTGTTGCATTCTCATTTACTCAAAATAAGGACCTGCAGACCAAAAGAGTCAATGGGGAAAGGATTCAAACTACAAAGGAAGAGGATCTGGAGATGCCCCAGACTGTAGCAACTCATGGGATCTCTAAAATTAACTTCTGTCTAAGGGATTGGGGGAAAGCCAACAGAAAGAGTACATACACATAGAGATCTGTTACTTTTAATTCCTTTGAGTTCTATAAATCAGAGCTGTTTAGAGGACAAGCTGTAGCACTGAGCCATATTAGTGCTCACAGGTCATAAAAGCAAATTTTCACAGAGGTAAGTACTGTAGTTTGATGAGTGACTAAATAGAACCTGGACATTCAGTCAGAGAGACTGTGAATAAATGAGAAGGCATGGCCTGGAAGAAAGGATACATCTGAAGAACTGGAACAATTTACAATTTCATGCAGTATGTCCAGAAATACAAGAATTTTTTTTGCATTGTATTAATAAAGATAGGGCACTTATTACAAAAACAAGGATTATTTTGCAGTTTGCATTCTTCTATAATTCTTCTCTCCACTATTAACTTCTTCTGTCACCTTTGGAAATCACTGAAGCCCGGATCATGAAATAAATTTTGGAACCCATACATTTTGGTATGCATTTGCATTTTTTTAGACTTTCAGCATTATTAGGACACAAAATTCTCTACTTAGTACAAAGAACCCATGGTAGTTTTTGATGTAATTCTCTGAATTAACTCCAAGATCACAGATAAAAATGGAAGATCCATGTGTTTCCCAATGGAATGTCTTGGATCAGGCAAATACAGAAAGAAGCCTTTCATAGAGTGGTTCATTGTGAGTGCATTTTGTAATTTAGTGTATTTCAGTGCACTGAGTAGCTCTCAAATACACTAAATAAGCTTAAGGACCCTTGGAGAAAAATAGTAGGGCACTATGTGCATTAAATTGAATGAGGGAAGTGTGAGCATAGAGGAGTTTGAAAGATCTAGGGAGGAAGAACTTGGAGGTAATCTCTGGAGCAGAAGCTCTGAAGTTTTGGGAGAGATAGAGGCCCCTGAGGTGGGAAGTGCTGGAAGCTACTACAGACCTTGCATGGGATCTGTGGGTGAAGATATTAATATAATCCTCCTGTCGACCTTGCAAATTCTTTCCACACTTTATCCTCTCTTTTGTTTCTTGGGATGAGCTCACTGACTCAGGCATCAGTCTGTGCTCTTGGATCTCCATGCCTTCTAGACTAGCTGGTGCAGGTCAGCTGGCTCAGAGTGCATGTGCAATGAGCCCATCTTGTTCTGCATCTACCTGCACAGAAACACCCCCTTAAATTGAAACCAACACAGAATATTTGTGCTGTTCATTTCCTCTAAGTTCTTTCTTTTACTACACTGCATTAATTTCACAGAGGACCAAGTCATGCCATATATAGAAATCTGGTTTCATCACAAAACATCCAGGTGATCCTCAAGAAGCCTCCGATGATACTTTGGTATCAATATTAAAATTTTTACAACTCCTGTTCATGTCGATTTTCTGGGGGTGATGTGTTTCCCTGGTGCTTAGATTAAGTACTAGTTTTAAATGAAACTGACATTTCTAAAAAAATTGACAGTGAAGAACCATATTTTACCACTAGAAGGTTGTGATAGCAGCACACACACAAACTTGTGTTTGAAAGTGCATGAAACTACAGAAATTGCTTGCAGTTTTGAATATCTGTAAGGAGCTAATTTCTTTCAAAGACCAGAGTGCTTCTTACTAATTTCAGGTTTTTTCCAGTGAGAGGAACTTTTATGAGTTTAACCACTAGACAAAGGAACCTAATATGATATTAAAAAGTCCATAAAGCTCTGTGAGTCTCATTCAGTCTGCATAAAGCCAGATAATTTTTACTGACTTCAGAAGATAATGGATCAAACTCGTGGTAAACATGACAACAATATCTGTCACCATGTGTTTGTGCACGCAATATTGTTGTCTTGTTTAGGGTGTTCATTATTTTTTATCAGCTTATCACTCTGTATAAATTAGTGTGTTAAAACATAGCTCCTTTTTAGTTGATCTAATAAATCTCAACATCTGCATTTTTGGAGAAGTTTATCACACAGAGTGTATTTTAGATTTTAAGCTGGGTGAATGAATGCTTTAGACAGAAAGGGAGTAGGTGTGGCTCTTTGTGTTATGGTTTAATGTCCATGGTGGAATTCATTTGAAGGTTAGACTTGATAATCTTGGAGGTATTTTCCAGCCTTGCTGGTTCTGTGACTATATTCTATGATAAGTATATTTTATTAGCCTCACATTTTTCTATGTAATAGGTATGATAAAAATGTGTGAAATAAGAAACCAACGTGTGATTTTCTAAACTGTCACTGAAAACAGAGAAGGAATCCATTATCTTCCATCGTAAGTTCTTGTATTTCTCGCAAAAGGATTTTTTTGCATGTATTGTTCAGCTCTCCACATAATTAGAGGAGAGAAATGTTAAAAACATCATATTAGTACACTTAATCATATAAATGCGCAAATTAACGTGACTATAATCTAATTGTAGTGTCAGACACGTGTCGCAATAGGACATGAAAGGACGAGGCAGGGCGAGGCTCGAGGTCAGCAGGAATTTTCTGTTCTCTCCTTTATTTCAAATTTCTGACTCCAATATATACAACTGTACAGAAGGACCAAAGATTGGTCCAAGGTGTCGCCACCTCTTCAATCTCTTTGGTGAGTATCACCATCACTCAAGAAGCTCCTCCTGGAGGAAAACAATGCAAACATCTCATTGTTTACAAGAGAAAGTGTGAGAACTCAGCTCCGAGTTCTATAAACATCAGAAGGCAAAGTAAAACATCAGAAGGAAAAGTAAAATATATGAAACTAAGGGCGACAGATATGTTTATGCATTTTGTGGCATAAAAAATCATTAAGTCATTCAGATTTATTGAGGACAAAAGGAAAGCAAAAGGCACTTTTCTCTGGCTTTCTCTTAAAGAGATGTTTTCAAGATGAAGTTTAAAATTGTACAGATGAATTGATCTGTGGCTGCATGAAAGTGTTGTTTTAGATGACTTTCTTGTTTTAGTATCTCTTTTTCTAATTTAAAATCACTTTTTTCCTTGCTTTCCCTTTTGCAGAGACAACTGGTGTAGCACAACTGAAGACCTTATATAATGCTGAACCAGCAATCCTACTGTGCAGATTTAGTAATTGTAAATTACCTGAACCATACCTGAGAAACCGAATGTGTTTGACTCTCAGCATTTGATTTATCTCTCCACAGGAGATTTTATGTTATGTCTACATTGCACTAGAGGCACGATTGCAGCAACTATAACTATACTTAAGCTTGCTTGCATCCAGGCAGCTGAAGGAATCGTTGCACAGAAGTCATATCTGTAGTTAAGTTTCTGAAAAGTTCTGAGAGGCCCACAAGGAAACCTGAGCTGATAGCTCTTGATTGCTTTATCTTGCTAAATTTAATCTATATTAGATATATCTTTTTAGGCTGTACTTATGCATCTTGTTTGAAGGGTTAGCATGATCCTGGATAGATATATCCCAAGAATACTGGCCTGAAGGTGATTTTAAAAATGCTTATTTTATAGCCATAGTATTTCATGTTTATTGCAATCAAAATGGAAGAAGAATGGGTAAGAGAGATTTTTTTTCAATTTTTGAAAAAGAGGCTCCCACTTTTAAAAAACTGATCTGTATCACCGCTATTATAATAATCATACTGTAGGAAGATATGCTTCAGCCAAGGCTTTTTTTTTTCAAATGAGGAAAAGGGTGTTGGGGAAATCATCTTGAAAGATTATTTGGGAAGGTGATGACTTTCTAATTTCCAGTCAGGTTTTAGCATTATTATATGGTATAACTGGCAAGAAGAATGGCATGTAGTTATGGTTGTGTATATGGTTATGTATATGGTTATGCATGTGGTTATTTTCTCTGCTGAAGACACTTAGTAAGATGTTGTGTAACATAAGAGCTATTTTCATATACTGCATCAATGATAGGTTAATATATTACAATGAATGTTCTTAAAGCAATGACTTATAGGACATTCAGTTTCTTCATCAGAAATAATTTAATTGTCCCTGTCAGGACCCAGCCCAGATTCTTTTATTTGTTTTAGCATTAATAATGTGATTTTTTTTTTCATTTCAAAATTTAATAGTATTTAAATAGTTACATTTAATAGTATACAGGGGGATTGGAATTGAAAGGTATTATTTTTTAAAACCATGATGTTTTTCAAAAATGAACAACTGAGTTCCCATCACCTTTCCCATAGCATTCCTTTCTAGGAATAGTATATTTGAAAGCACTGGATTTTTCATCTCAGTGATTAATCTAATAGGGAAAAATCTTCAAAATACCACTCAGCTTTCTCTCAATAATATGTCAGTAAGGCTTTTTCTGTAATTATTTTTAAATATCTTTATGAATTAATTCTTTTACATTCAAATAATGTTCTTTTATAATAGCCATTTGAGACTCTTTCTACTCCTGGTACCTCCACTTTTCTTCTCTAAAAGAATCCTTTGAAATCTTACTTCTATCATTTAAACTACAATTAGTAGTCACAGTAACACATCAATCTACAATTCTATTAGTATAATCTAGAGAATATTATCAATAGCTGTATAGAGAAATGTTAGTTATTCAATTCTTACTTCTCTTGCTATTAATAATTTTATTTTTGTGTAAAATGAAATCTCTACAGGCAGGTGAATTTTTGTATTTTCACTTGTTAAAGTATTGTAAGACATGACATCATAATTTCACTACATATTCCCAGTTTAGAAGTATCAGTTTATTTAAAAGATTCTCACATATATATAGGTTGGGTCATCAATTTTACATACCAGAATTAATATGGTTATAAAATCTTGGTTAAAATGGTTATTGTTTAATATTGTTGTTATAAAATATTGGATAAAATCATTTGAGAAATAGTTATTAGTCTAGGACAAGTACAATGCTTTTGACAGAAGCAGTTGTAAATTAGGTAAGGAAACTGAATTTTCTGTTGACAGGAAGTTCTGTGGAAAAATTCCCAACCGCTTCCTGGTGTGAGCCTTTTCATAATTGCTACCATATTCAGTTTCTGTGGGTACAGAGTGATCTGCTGTAACATGTGCAGGAGTGTCTGTAGTCACATGCCCATCAGCGCTTAGGCACCGGATCAGCTGCTGTCCCTGCCTCCTGCTGAGGTACCACAGAGCACTCAACCACCTGCCCACTCCAGCTCCATGTTAAACACCCCCTGGCTCCCCAGGAAACCTCCCTTTCCTCCCAAGCTATTGCTGTCATTAGAGGAGGACCCAGAACATCAAATGACCATTAGCAGATTTATGTCCTCTGCAAATCCATTGTTGCTCGGCCATTTCATCACACAACAGGCTGGCGTTGCAGCACTGTGCAGTCGCTGCTGTCAGCGCAGTTTGAGAGCTTGTCTCAAGCTGCAGAGACTTTGTGTGGATTAGGAAACAGATTTTACTAGGCTACTGGATCTGCTTGGTAGACAAAATAAAACTGTGTCAGCCAAAATAAAAATGTGTCAGACAAAAAGGTGTATTTTGCCACAGCCAAGCAGAATCCAAACTCTACTCCACGCTCAAATGCTTTACATTTGTAGGTATGAAATTCATGGATACTCACAAAACTTCTAAACATATACTAATTTGAAAACAGGCCCTTTTTTTCTTCCCATGTATGTCAAGAGTTAGGACTTGGATGTTTATATGCAAAGGAATCAGAGAAACTTTGAAAAATTAGAATTTTTAAAAGACAAAACTTTTTAAAAGCTAGAAAATTTTTTGAAGCTCTTCATCAACAATCTTAGACAAAGCCCAGCCATATGAATGAATGTAGCTAACACACTCCAAAATGGGAGCAGTTGTTAAAGCTGATTTATAAATTGCTTCTGAGGAGCCTCCTTGGGGAAATTAATGCTCAGGCCTGTCCTAGAAAAAAAAAATAGTTTTCTTCCAGCTTCCCCTTCTTGATATTACTAATGGTGGCAGTGTGAAATTAAACACATTTTACCCCTTACTGGAAAAAAAGCTTATTAAATGATCCAAATTCTTTTGCATCTTTTTGTGTGTGTGTGTGTGTACAAATACTCATGTTTATTCAAAATCAGTGCACTTTACAATAAACCTTTCCTCTGGTAGTCAATTTATTATTTGCTGTTGAAATCCAGTAAATAATTGCAATAGCACTTGAGATTACTGGCATGCTCTGTGTATTCCAGGCCATAAAACCACTTAACATTTTGTTGCCCATGCCATTTGACAGAGAGTCACAGAGAGTATTTGATCCTGGTACCAATTAATTAATCTGAAAACTGTCACCAATGCATTCAGTTATCAATGAAAAGTGATTCACTATTTGGGAATGGAAGACCTTTGTTAGAAGTAAAAAAAAAAATTAAAAATGTATATCACACTATAAGTAACATTTCTACGCATTTGATTTTATTTTACCTCATGTTTCTTCTGCTTAATTTGAAGAAAATATCCATTCATCCTGTGGATGATGTGCTGGGAACAGATAACCTGATTTCCTTTTCTGCTTACCTGTAGAAACAATGTTCCCATATTATAATTGTTCAGCAAAAGATTCATTTTTAGGTTTCATGGATTAGCTGAAATATTTTCATTTACTACACTCATCATAAGACATCAAGCAATAATAACACATAGGTATTATAATTTTAAGGTAATTTAAACAGTGATTAATTAATTGGACACCATTGATGCTAGTAGCAGATGTTCACACATTATCTAGCATGGAACACTGCCTTCAATGCAGTTCCAAATGAGTATGCAACATTTCCTCCTGTGCAATATTGCAAAAGAGCACAAAAAGTGCTACAAGCTGCTCCAAGGGCAAGACTGGACCGTATCAAAGTCAACTGCAAGATCTGTTTAGGCAGGGCACCTCTTTTTTGTGTAGTCTAGTAAAATCGTATATATTGAAATACAGAAGGCATGTTAAGGCATTGATGTATGCCTGAGATCTCTGTGTACTGTGTGCTCTGTGTGCTACAAAAATAGCAGAAGGCTTGGAAGGGCACTATGATGGCAGCACGAATCATTTCATGAATGTGTTGTGAACCATCATCTAACAGTTAGGCATGTCTGCAAAAGTGGTTTAAATGACATCACTGGCATTCCTAATATACAGAAGAATAATCTGTGTTAAACCTAGGTGGATTTTTGAGCAAGAATAAGAAAATTATAAGAGGTTTTAAAGCCAGAGATACATGAGAAACATTACAATCAGCTTTGTTTTCCCTCCTGATAACCTGCATGCCTTCAAGCTGAACCAATGAAGGTCAGTTTTGAAATGAGTGTGAAGTGATACTCAAACTCAGGCTTTTGGATATATAGCAAAAACCATCAGCCCCACTATAACTGCACATTTTTACAGAAGTGTGTGTTCCTTGTTGGAATATGCTCAGATGAACTATGATGAAATAATTTTATTTTTGAAATGTGCAGTTTTCTGAATGCTAAATTAACTTTGGAAGCTGTTTTCATTAGCCTGATCTCAGTGAGCATTTGTTGAGAAACTGAAGTTCCTACATCTCCTTTTCTGAGGAATTCCTCACTGGAATATTTACCCATCACTGGTGTTTTATCGTTCCTCAATTTCGGTCTTTTTCAGACTCCAATTGTTTCCTCTGTGTCCTGTCAAGTGTAGAAAGTTGTGACATTTTATAGTGTGAATGTGTTTTACTCAGATTTTGATTTCATGGTCTTGGAAACACCATGATGTAAGGGCAGAACCTAGAATGAAGACACTGCCAAGTGAAGACACTGCACCCAAATTGGTTTTTTTCACAGATTCATGAACACTTGACTATTGTGAGATACCTCCTCTGCCTTCACCCAGTATTTTCTGATAGCAATGGCCAGTTTTTACCAAATTTGTCACTTCAGAATATTTAAATATTATTTAAATCTTTCTGAAAATAGATAGTGGTATAGAAGAAAGAAATCCTAATAGTGTTCCCATGGAGAAACATGCTAATATGATCTCTTCTTCTAGTATAAATAAGGGAATCCAATAAGATAATTGTTCTGAAATAAAGACATATGAGTATTACAATCTCTTCCAGAAGGCATTAGTAAAACTAAAGTTTCACTGAAAGTTACCTTTTCTTTGATTTTTCGTGACATCGGTGGACTTCAAATGAATTTTTGGTCATTATCTGAACAGATCTACCAGCTGATTTTCTCCTTAATTGCCAAGCGATTCAGGAAAATCTGATAATTGAAATGGGGTTCAAATCGCTTGTTCCACACATCTTGTCTAAATCCAGTTACTTCCAATTCTGCAAAACATGATTTTTCATTTTTTTTCATCTTTGGATTTTCTAAACTAAAAAGTTGTACAGATAAATAATTTGAAATGTTTTTACTGTCTATAAAGTTGAAGTAGTTATGTATAAGATTGCTTGTTTAGAATATTATTTTATTTTTAAAAGGAAAAAAAAATCGACATAATTCTGTAAATCCTAACTGGATTTTATGCATTCCTTCCAATTCAGCATAGTCCATGATTCTGTGATTTCTCTCCTAACTACCGTAAAACAACAATCATTGGTAGCTAACTTAATTATTTTAGTCAAAAAATTTCAGCCATAATTCATTGCTTTAACTACATCAACCAGGTCTCTCTGGTGAGATAATGAAATTTATTTCATTTTAAATATAATGCATTCCATGATTACACACTGTATGTGGTATGTCTGTTTGTTTCCCTTGGAGGGAAATTATATAAAATTTATTAAGTTCCTACAAGTTGCATGAAAAGAGCTGTATAGGAAACAAACGCTGCTAGTGAGAAACAAGCTGAGCCTGACTCATTGTGCATGTTTGGTTATAATTTTTGCTTTCCCCTTATTTCACACACGTGCAGCATACTGTCCCACACATTCAGGGCATTAATTATATATTTCCACTGTATTAAGTTGGTTTGTCCATTTTTAATTTTTTTTCTTCTTCCTTGTTTTACTGTATACTCTACCTAAAGTTTTAGGGTTCATAATTTCCTGATTAAGTCTCACTTCAGTCTCTACCTGGACAACAGAGAGAAGCCACCCAACACGCATCCTTTCTGAGAACCAGCATGACTTGTCAGCATCAGGCCCTCTTCCTCCCTGGCGTTGCACATCAAACAAAAGAATAATCATGTAAATTTACTTTTTTGTAATTAGCTATTTTTATGATTTCTTTCTAGTTGTCAGTGAAAAAGTGAATTACATATGAGAATTTATAGCATGGGATCCAGTGCCCTAGGGTAGGGCAACCAGTTTCCTGTTTGTTTAGCCTTTATGTCCTTGACGTGTGATTCTTTACTGTCTTTACTGTGAATAAATTTGAAGTAGTTTTGTACAAGATTGCATATTTAGAATATTATTTTATTTTAAAAAAGGGAAAAAATCAGAAGAGTGAAATGCACATAATGTTAACAAACATTTCTATGGATTATCTAAGTTTTAGTTGTATTTGTTTTGTCAATACAATGGCAATTTGCTGCATAGCACGTACACTACTGGCCAGAGTTCAAGGAGTGTTTGGACAATGCTCCTAGACACATGGTGTGATTCTTGGGATGTCCTGCACATATTTCATTAAATTTTCTCTTATCTATTTTGTTCCATTAATGAAGCTTTTTTTGTCTTGCACCATGCTTCCAAAAACTAGTAAAATGCTTTCTGTATGGAAATTGAAAAATATAGAAAAACGTAGCTTCTTACTGTCAAAGTTTGACAAAAAAAGTACTAGCAAAGTAGAAGAGTGCTTCTCAATCTGAATTGTGTATCCACTATTCACAGGAAAAAAAAAATTATGTATCCCATAGGGCTATATAGGGTAATTTTCCCTATATAGAAGAAAACCCAGGATAATTTTCCTCTGATTCTGGGGATAGGGCAGTAACTGATGATGGTGAGGGTGACAACTCTGCCTCCCCTGGAACACCTGCCCAGTGAATGAAATCCACAGTCTTCTGTTCAGCCCCAACTACTCTTCTCCTTTCTAATGAGCTTCCCCCGAGACAAGATCAGGCCAGAAGAGGTTAGAAGATAGCTTATTCCAGAGATGGTTCCCAATAGGCACCATCAACAAAACTTCAGCAGGAGGAGCTCCTTTAGCTCTATGTCATCTTCCAACATTATTCTCCCACCAAGTTTTGCAACCTCTGAACACTCTTGTGCCCTTACCATGGCATAGATGAAAAATGCATTCAGTTTCACTGTATGAAATAGCACCATTCTGATGGACTACATGACATATATTGACATGCATTCTTGCACTCAAAAGAAACTGGAAAGAGTAAACAAAAAATGCTTATCTAGAGTTCGGAGAGGTGGAAATTACCTGGAGCCAAATATTATGAAATGTGGACACTCAACCACTCAACTGCCCTCTGGCCTCAGAGTCAAAACCAGTCCCAAAGGCCTTTCAGCACTACAGCATTCATTTCTAGGAAAATGAAGACAGCTTCCTGGCTACCATCCTCCATCTCTTGTGCTACCCAGTCTATTTGTTTTCAGGCAGAACCTTGGTTAGAAATGCCCTCCAGACCAACTGCTCTTAGCCAACAGGTGTGTTCTTCTTTTTGGGAGGCTGTGATTGGTGATGATCAGACTAAACAGGAAGTTCATCATCATCATCACCATCATCATCGTCACCACATCAAGTACAACCACTGTATTGAAGGAAAGGTGTTTAAAACAACATGCTGCCTGCAGGAATGAACTCCACAGTTTGGTAAAGCCACCCCACCTCTCTACTTATTTACCAGTCCTTAGAACAGTCCTTACATTCCTTTTCCATTTTTAGTTTCACTTCTGTTTCTTAGCCTGTTTTTGGACTTCTGAGTGGTTTTTTTGGCGGGGGGGGGGGAGGTGGCTGGGGGGCTCTTTTATGGTTTGCTGGTGTTTTGGGGTCTTTTTATTTGTTTATTACCGAGACCATTGAAAAAAAACAGTTTAATGAATTCAGGCAGTGTAACTGGCCTCTTCTGTGACTCATTTTCAAACTACTCTCAAGTATTTGCTGTGGGATGCTACTCTGAGTCATTGTGCTGTCTTCCCACTTGCTTACCAACAGCTATCCTCATTTAACTCTTAATGGAAAATTACATTCTCCTGAAAGGAGAGAAGCCTGATGGGAACTGAGTCAGGCTGAAGAACTTTCATTATAGATATCCTTTTATTCAGTAAAATGCACCTATGGTCATTCAATCCAAGAATTTTTTTTGTTTGCTCTTTACTTATAGCTCTTTTTAAATTACCCCATTATTTTAAAGACTCACATTTAAAATAAGGCAGTCTGTTTTCAGTCCAGTGACTATGGTAGAAATATCTGTAGGCTGTCGTACCTGTTACTATACATACTGCAGAATAGCCTAACATTGGCTTTGTATTATCAGAAGCTACAGTTTTTCATATCAGGGTATTTTTTTCATTACTGATAACCTCTAATAATGTTAGTTATATTCATGTCCAGTCCTTGAGGTCTACAAAATCACTATCCAGATAAGTTTTATATCTAATTCCGAAGTAGGTTTGAATTAAAAAAATAATCTCTTCTATATTTCTATCTCTTCTTATTTCCTAAAGTGGATCAAATCCTTACTGTCTAATACTGTCTTAGAGCCATCTTTTATATATACATGTATGTACAATTTAACAACACTATCCATCCTTTAGTAAATGTGATCTAGTTGGGAAGGTTACCGTAAACTTCAAAGTTGGTGGGTCTTTTCTGTATAACTGAGTTATAATATAAAATTTTTAAGTGAGTTGCATAAAACACATGAGAAAATAAGTATTTCTGGCATTGTTGAGTTGCTCTTTTGAGCAGATGCAGAGCTTTGAATAATTGCAGTGTACTGATTACACTTCTGTCTGCTAAGCTCTTTCCTTCATTTATTGAAGTCTTGCCTTGTCAGATAAACTGGCATCAAAACATTCTCTTAAGAGAAATTAAAAACTAAAGCTCTCAATTAAGCTACCATGTATTTTAATGGAATAAGTTCTCAATCAACAGAAAGATAAATGTACTTGTTTGGTTATTTGCTTCTGTGGTGTATCTGTGCCATTGCTTATTTGAATGTATCTAGTATACAAAAATGTCTTTTCACATCTCAGTTTGTTCCTCCAGTCTCTTTACAACTTCACTTTACCTCTTCAGTTCTGTTGTACCCTACAGATTTATTTAGTATTGAATTTATATCAAAGAAAGTCCTGACAAAGAAAGAGGAAAAGCAGACATGCACAGAAGGCATTCTACAAAATCTTTGCTCCTTTGCAGATTAGTTGGCAAAAATCTCTTAGAAATCTTGAGATCTTAAAGAATTACAGATGCTTGATTATTTCACACAAATTGGAAACATTCCTTTGAAAAAAACCCCTGTTTGGCCTTTTCAACCTCTGCTCCTGGCTGGAGTTCAAATTGAATTTTTTATTCCATTTACACACAGGTAAGCATGTCATTGTGGGGACAGGCTTGAGTACCCTTCTCTCCTTTTCCATGGAGTACATCGCTGAGATTAGCTCAGTTGGTTCATGGTGCTAATAACACCAAGGTTGGGGGTTCAATCCTCATATGGGCCATTAACTTAAGAGCTGGACTTGGGGATCCTTGTAAGTCCCTTTCAAATAAGAATATTCTATGATCTGGTCATTTTACCAACCGCGTACCTGGGCATACTGACAGAACAAATACATTTGGCATACAATCAAATATATCTGCAATCAGCTCTGCAGTCCTCAGCACAAGAAGGGCTGATTGGAGGAGGGCCACCAAGAGGATTAGAGGGATGAAACTTCTCTCCTATGAGAAAAGCCTGAGAAAATTTGGATTGTTCAGCTTGGAGAAGAAAAGGCTCTAGGGTGACCTTAGAGCACCTTTCAGTAGCTGAAGGAGCGTATAAAAGGGCTGGAGGGCTTTTTTTCCAAGGGCATGTAGTGATAAGACAGCAGGGAATCATCTTGAGATGAAGGAGAGTAGATTTAGATTAGTTATTAGGAAGAAATCCTTTCCTGTGAGGATAGTGTAACACTGGAATGGGTTGCCCAGAGAACCTGTGGATGCCCCATCCCTGGAAGTCTTCAAGGCCAGGCTGGATAGGACTTTGAATAAACTGGTCTAGTGGGAGGCGATCCTGCCTGTGCTGGGGATTTAGAACTAGATGATCTTCCAACCCAAATCATTCTATGATTCTGTGATTCAATGATATAATTCTTCCAGAATCACTACAATGCAGGCAAAGTAAGTTGATGCCTTCAAAAGCATGCATGGTTTCTTCGAAGGTATGCAGCTTCAAGAAGAGAAACTTGTGTCTTGTCAAGTTCCTTGATTAGAGAAATCTGTTTAAATCTAGTTTCTTTTCTCTCTGTGAGAGAGGGTTTCAACTCCTCTTTAGTTAATACTGTTCCATAAATTACAGGGCAGATGCTGATCTCTGCGCAAGCCCATGAGTTCCATTATAAACACAGAGCAATACTTGTGGTATTGTTCTTGAGCTTTACCAATCCAGGCTATGGGAATCCTTAAGGTGATGTATGGAGGACAGCCCCAGGTGAATGCTTCAGATACACAGAGAGTCTTGCCAGGCACAAGACACCTCAGTTTAGCACCCTGTGTCTTGCCAGATTTTGTCATTGCTGGAGGTTGTCAGAGAGGTTTGTCTCTGGTCTAATTTTGAAATCATCTGTTATTTGTGTTTATAATGTGTCAGTACTGGAGCACAGCTGCCATGTAAATTTTACACATCGAGAACGTTTGAAAAGTTATGTCCTTTTGATTTTTTTATTCTTTTTTTCTGCTGGATGAGACTATTGATAGATCTCAACTTCAGATACAGTGTCTGTCTTAGTCTAAGTGACAAATAGAAAAATGAAGAAATTGATGCTCTTTAGCTATCCTGAGGATTTTTATTTTCATGCCAGTAACAGGAAAACTTTTCACCTAGGTTAAAAAAGAGCTTTTCCTCTGTGAATAGGAAAAGCTATATGTATAGATGTACATGTGTATATATATCTATACATATGGGCATGTGTGTATGAAGTTCCTGCACTTTTACTTTTTCCTGCATGTCATGTCTCCAGCCATATGCCTGATTTGCCAGAGGCTCATCCTAAGCAGGATCTAAACTGGCAGGTGAGCACTGTTTTCTCAGGATATCAGTGGCTGGGATGAGATCCCAGCCAAGGACTGCTGCACTTCCTCCTGCTCTCAGTGCTGTTGTCTTTCCCTGGAAAGCAAATCAAGGAGCAGATCAGTGCAGTGCTGAGCTGCACCCAGCCTGGTGGAAGGGTACAGACAGGAAACACACCACAGCTTCAGAGTCAGAAGGAGGCTTGCATCCCTACATTTTAGAGATGCACAAACAACAGGGAGAAAAAGATATTAAGTGGATTAAAAGGACTGTTAATAAAGAATGCTTCTCACACCTTCAAGGCATGACTTTCAAAGATAGTGAAAGCAAAGTTATTCTAAAGATGGTCACTCATAAAATCTGCTCATTGCTATGTCCGTGGGTATCTTGACTAGATTACCCCCATCTTTAGACATCCTACACAGTCCATGTTTTCATGCTTTGCATTGTGGTTAAGGCAACACATAATAAACACTGCTTTTACACAACACAGTAACGAACACAACATAACAAACACTGCTTTTCCTCAGGATTCCCATTAATATTTCAGCTGTAACACTCCACTTCAAGGCAGGAGAATTCTGGTTTTATTAGAATATGGAAGCTGGACTCTGCTGTGCCTGAAAGATAATTAATTATATGAAACTACCATTGCATAATTTTATATTTCATTTCAAATGCAATGTATTACTTTTGTTTCATATTTTAGCTTATATCAAGCAAGACAACTAAGCAACAAGAAAACAAGTTTGTTATGTGAGCTCTCTGTTCTTCAGAGAGATTAATATTTTTCCTTTTCAAATATTTGCTGCTTATATAAGCCTATAAAGTATTTAGGACATGATGTAGGTGACCTATCTCCTAGCATGAATTGGTATAGTACCATTAAAGCTCTGTTGTCAAATGTTCATGCACTACATTGCTCAGGAAGCACCCCCATACTAGCCTTCATGCAAAATTTTTCCTAAATGCAAGAATAATTGGCAGCATACTAACCAGTTCAGGACTGTCATGAGTCTGACATGACAGACCTTATGTGCTTCCCTTTAGTTTGTGTATATGAATTACAAAACATACCATAATGTAAATATGTTTAATTTCAGAAAATCTATTTTTGTTTCATATATGCATTTTAGGTGATGATTTATTGCACTTATTTATTCTTGGGGCCTCAATCGATATTTTAATATCTAAAAGGAGGAAATAGTGCTACAAGACCATAAGTAATCTCATTCATGTCGGGGTGTCTCTGAGTATTTCTTCAGTCAGACAACTGTTCTCAAAGTAGAAAACAGACTCCCAATAGACAAGGAGCTATGCAGAACATATTTGTTGATTTCAGAATCTCAGACTGAAGTGTACCACTTCCATTAAAAATAGAAGGCAGAAGTCTGATTATGCTAAAGCAGAATATGCTCCAAAGCTAATAATAATCGAGGTGATGTAGAGCATTGATGTTTTTACAAATAAACTGCCATTGATATTTTCACAGAATCATAGAATAATTTGGGCTGGGAAGGACGTGCCATAGCTATTTGAATGCTATGAAATTACTTCTTATGTAGTGGAAGCTATTGGGTTTTTTGAGGATAAGGTATTAGACGGATTCATTCATTTTTCAAATCATGAATTCTGTTTCAAACTCTCAAAAAAACCCACACAACATAAAAGCAATGTACACAAGTACAGATTGTGCTCCCTGAAAACATATACATGACACTCTTCAAAATAAGAAGTTGAGTTTACATAACCCCTATGAAGAAGTAATAAGTAACCAAAAGTCAGTACTAAGGGGTAAACTTTCTCACAGCTGAACTGAAGCGACACTTGAGCCAAGGTACGTAAGTCTGTCTTCATTTTCTGAGCTCTCCCTTACTCATACCAACAATAAGTTAGGATATGGAGAGCAAATAATAAATTAACCTTCCTATATTAAAATTTTTCACTCTTTCCTATGAACTGTCAGCTTGATGCCACTTTGAATTGTTACTAAATGATGACCTTTCCATGGAATAGGTGGTCACTGCTAACTCTACACCATGACTTTCAGATAGCATAGTCTGAGCCTTTTTGTTATTTAAAACTGACAGAAGCACAGTAGTCTGCATTGCTGCGTGCCTGACAGCGATCATGATGTTTGGGAAGGTTTTAATGACACAGCTAACTACGTCACTATTTTGCTTCAAGAGCATTTTCTTTTACATAAGCTGTCCTCAAAGATTAGAGAATAAACTTTTGTCTGAGACAGGGGATCATGGTGAAACTGCGAAGTAGAGAAGCTAAGCACAGGGATTTCTTACTTTCACTGAAATCTTTAGAAAACATATAAGTACTGTCAAATCGGTATTGCCAAAAGTTGTTTGTGCAATGTGCAGAGAAATTCTAAGAAAATAGGCTTACATTTATCTTCTTTTCCTCATCCTAGACAAACAATATATTCCAAGATATGATTATTATTTGAGATGGAATAACTAAATGCAGTGCTTTTTAAGAGAGAAAACATGAAAAGTGTGCCAAAGATACTCACAGAAGATATTATTAACTAAAAAAAGGATAGAAAATGTTTACAAAATAGTATAGTTGCAAGTTCTGACTTTTACTAAATACCCATAATAATGATATAAAATTTAGAAAAGTACTCTATATAGAGCATAATAAACAGCTTCAGTCTTCCCATTTCTGAAATTAAATGAGACTTCTAACTCCACCTCAGTGAAGGCCCAAAAGAAAGCATTTTCTTTCAAAGAAACTCTGTGTGCAGGAAAACCTTTCTGGAACCTTACTGGCTGTATTCACACCAAAGAATTAAATAGTGATGGAAATCTCTAGTGTTACATAATAATGCATTTTCTTCCACTCCTGAAATCCATATTGAAATTGCAAAATTGGCTCAGGCTACATTAACAAGGCTTCCTACATCTCAATACAGTTTTGATTGAAAGACATATATAATTTTTTTCCTCAGAACACTGTCTGCTATAGTGCAAGAATAAAGAGTATCCTTTGACCAGACATCTTGATGTTATTTTATTTGCTTCTTCTTCATTATTCTAGGTGCATGGATCCATTCATTATTTACTGAGCACACAGAATTGTTCATTCTCTCATGTGCTTTTCTAAATGCTTGCCAGTGCATCCGATGCATTTTTAAAAGATGCAAATGAAATTATCTACACAGTCCTTCTGTGAGGTAACTCCATTTCATACCTGGAGAATTACCAAAAATAGCTTAAGACCAAAAATTATCCAAAGTACCCATTTTTCATAGTGTTAATTTGAAACTCACAGAGGTGATTTTTTCAGCATACTTAGTACTTTGATAGCATTTGTGTGCATTTTAGCTCTCTAAAGGATGAGAGCAGGGCTGCTTGCTCTTTCCTGCTAAACAGATCTAAGGTGAGTCCCCTGGCATGCCCAAACCCACATGCTAACAATCTTGTTTCAGTGGAATGTATGAAATGCACAGCCTCTCACAAAGGCACTCAGTGGCAGAATTAGGGACACCCTGCACTCCTCTAAGGCATCAATTTTTTGGTCAGCCCTCACCTTGTTCTCTGTGCTTCTGAATGGGTGCAACAGAGATACTCAGATCACTGACAAAAAATTATTATTATTATTATTATTATTGCCTTGCTGCTGCCCTTACTTCTATTTGTTCTTTGTAATTCCCACTGTTGCTATCAGTTGCTGTGTCAACAGCCTAGATATATTCTATATTCCCAGTTCAAGCTCATTCACATAAGTCAGCTGAGGGTGGATGGATGACAGTGGGCAGAGTAGAACATTAATTGACATTTCCATACTGTAATTTTTTATAAAAACTTTTTTTGTAATTTTTAGTTGGCCAAGTTTGAGAGAACATTAACAGACATATTTTTAAATTATGGTTACTTTTTATACTTAATAAAATTAGAACACATTACATATCTCAAAAGAAAGAAAAATATCTCTGATTTAAAGGCTTATTAATATAAGGAATCAAAATATTTTCGCAAGTATCTTTCTGGGCAAAGACTGAAGTATTTAAAATTCTATTTCCTCTGCAATTTCTCTCTTTAGTAAGCATAGTATGAAAAATTCCAATCTATACAGTACATTAGGTCTGACAAGACTAAAAGTAATTAAAAACTGAGTCTTCTAATGGAAACTAGTAGGCATCCTTAAGTACAGGCTTTACTGCTTACACCACCTGGAACAGACAATTTTATTGAATAAGCATAAAACTCAAATCTGTTGCTCAATTGTACCACTAGAACACTTTGGATATTCATATTTTTCTAACACATCCTGAACGTAAAAGCTTCAATGTAAACCTGTTTAAAACCTCTTTAAAGCAAGGTTTTTCATGTTAGTATTAGAAACAGTTTTTTTACATTATAAAGCACATGGTTTTTAACAATAAATGGGAAAAAACAAGAGAAATGTTCTGTTAGACTATTTGCATGCTTTTTAAGAAAAGAACTTGTACAATCAGCTTGTCAGTAAGTACAAACAGAGCTGTTTCCCACTAGTAATAATGCAGCTGTTATCTGCACAATGCTGAGTCAATTATTACAGGGTACAAAACCACCTCTTGTAGTGAGAAGAATGTAGGTAAAGTCAGTTTGTTCTTTGCTTTGAACAAATTCCCTTTCTTCTGTTAAAGGAAGTCAAAATCCTACACAAGCAGTGTTTCAGTACCAGAAAATGGTGGCTGCTCCGAGGACAAGCTGGGGATGGCTTTGGTATAATTAGCTGACTTACTTAAACACACATGAAATGATAACATATGAGTAAAAGGTTGTAAAATTGTCTGAAACCACAAATTCAGAGCCTAGTAGGAATGATTGGACATATCTTTGCCTGAGTTGCCTTGAAGATTTGAAAGGCTGGAAGGCACCTTTCTAAGCTCAGTGGCCAGAGTTCACAGCTGCCTCAAACTTCCTGAAATTTCTTCCAAAAGAACATGAAATGCTTTTGAGAGGGAGAGATCAGCCTGGAGTCACCCGTTTACTGACAGGTCTTTATGAGCACATGGCTCTCACCACATAGTCACCGCTCTTAAATGGTTTGATTTACACTGTGCTTCTGTTTTTGTTTTCATTTGCACTAAAATGTGTGAGTATAGAATTTTTTCAGCAAGACTCAATAATACCTTACAACCATTTTTTAATGATGATATAAATGAATACAGGAGATGCATGCACAGAATTCTAGTCCTCTTCTATTCTTTTAAAAAATTCAAATTTGTAGAATTCAATATAATAAGGAAACAATCTTAAAAGAAAATGAGAAAACAAATAATACGTCATTATACAATCTACACTAGTACATCTTTGTTAAAAACAAGAATATGGAGATGTTAGTTCATATGCATCAAAAATAGAAACAGATATTTATTTTACTTGCACTGGAATATTGGAGCCTCCCATTTTAGTTTCTCCAGTGAATGAGAGTGAAGATACAGAAAATGCTTTAGACTGGAATGTGATGACATACTCAATTGCCACAATTCAATAAAATATTTATGTGCCATAAGCAAATGTAGTTGAACTGCGATCTTTCACATTTTTTTCTGTCTGCCTTTGTTGACTTTAGAGGCAACAGAAAACCATAGGACAAGTAATTATGTTATTATGTTTTGAACTGGTTTGGATAGATAAATGAATGGATAGACATAAACATAATTATAGAAGGGATTTGGTTGGAGGAAACCTTAAAGATCATCTGGTTCCAAACTTCTGCCATGGGCAGGAGCACTTTCCACTAGATCAGGTTGCTCAAAGCACCACCCAACCTGGCCTTGAACCCTTCCATGGAGCACACACAACTTCACTTGAAAATCTGCTAAGCACCTCACCACCCTTGTTGTGAGAAATGTTTTTTCCTACATTCAGTCTAAATCTACCCTCTTTTAGTTTAAAACCATTAATCCTTGTGCTGTCACTGCAGGCTCTGGTTAAAAATCCCTCTTCAGCCTGCTTATAAGCCCTCTGTTTTAATTTTTGCTGAGCAGAGCTCACCCAGCATCAAGGCCTTTCCTGCCCCTCACAGCACCCTACCAGTGAGGGGGCTGGGGGTGCACAAGGAGCTGGGAGGGGACACAGCCAGGACAGCTGACACCAACAGTTCAAGGGGATATTCCAGACCATGTGGCTTCATGCTCTGCATATAAAGCTGCAAGAAGAAGAAGTGAGAGCATTTGAAGCAATATGGTGTTTGTCTTCCCAAAATATTATGTGTGATGGAGCCCTGCTTTCCTGGAGATGAACGCTTTCCTGCCCATCAGAACCAATGGCTGAATATTACTCTGTGGCTATTTCTGAGGTAAATTGCGTTCTGAAGTTATGACTGCATTCCACATAACTAAAGGGTATAGAAGTTTAATTTGTTCATTTTTGTAACAAATGCAACAGGCACACACTCATGTGTAATCACTCAGTCCAAGCCCTCTCAGTCCTTCTTACATAGTACATCATTCAGAGCAGTACCTATCACAACATGCAGCAGCATGGACTACATTTTTCACTTTCATGTGGAAGGTATCTTTTCTTTTATTATGACAAATATGCCATTTTTACTGAAAGTTTTGGTCTCTCTGGCATTTCATGTTTCACATTTCATACATACAGCTTGGGAATGATCTTAGCAAGTCAAGAAGGCAGTCTGGAAGGAAAATATTCAAGGTAGCTTTTCATTGCAGTGTTCTTGTGGGCATGTGTTTTGTTGTGGGGTTTTGTTATTGTTTTTATTAAGGATCTACAAGAGACACAGTAATTATAGTCTTCAGCTAGAAAATATATTGTTGTAAAATCATGCAAAGGCTTTCTTTTCCAGGCTGTAGTTCAGTAAAATTACCCTTTTGTCGATTCAGGAATACTGTAATTCGTACTAAAATTTTCAAATTCAAAAAAAAAAATGAAGCAGCTAAATTCTGCATGAATCCTGTGGTATAAACCTGTGGTAAGAGTAGAGCATGAAAAAAGTGACAATACTGGCTCATGACCTAAAATTTGACTCAATATCTATCTTGTATTCACAGAGAATGTATTCACACATGTAGTGTAATGTGCTGCATCCAGACACTGAGGTTGCACTCATTTCTGCATGTTCAAAGCTACAGAAACACACAAATGTTAAAAAATTCTATCAATCAATTTGACATTGGAGGCGACACCACAAAACCAAAAAAAGGAACAAAAACTATGATATGAAGGTGTCAAAACCAGAAGAGTATACTTGCCTGCCAGGCTAAGTCCTGGTAAATACCTACTGTAGCCCAGGTTCGTGGCCTGAGATGTTTTGGAGTTTGAAATTCCTTTCCCAGGCAATTTTCTGGAAACAGGATAAATGTTTACATATGCTGCATTCTTCTCTCAAGGAGGGACCTTCTCTTGATGTCCCTCTGGTTTGACCAATGTGATTGGAAGGGTTTGCCTTTGTTTCACCAACCAGCTGGTCTATGTAAAATAGGATAAAAGGGGAGGCTCTGCCAAAATAAACTGGAGTCAGATTTTCAACCTTCTAATGAGCATTGTGTTGTTTGTGTTATCCAAGAGCAACACCTACGCTAACAAAATGGGCTGTGTTTTAGGTAGGCATTTTCAAACATTCCAGCTCCTCTTTTATTTTTTTTTTAAACTTGGGAAGGAGAGCTGTCTTATGTTGTACTTCATCTACTTTACTGAACCAGCAAATTCAGGCTGTCAGACTGGTGTTCTCATGAGGTTTGTGCATGCCTTCTTCATTGGGGCAAAACAAGGAATGAGGATTCTCCAGGGACATGGAGGGCGGTGGATGCAGTCAGGAACTCAAACAGCTGCTACCCCTGGGCTGGCAATAGACACAGCCATCCCTCGCCATTGGCAGACACCTTCAGCTGGAAAAAGCCTGAGAATGAGGCAGGAAGGCTGGGGGAAAGGAAAAGCACAGACTGATGGTGGGAGAAACTGAAGTCTGTTTTCAGGGTCAGATAATCCAACTAGCTGTGTGGTAGAGCTCGACCTATATTTGGCACAGCAGTTCATTAAGCCATCCTTGCTAATGTCACAGACTTCACTCTCTGAAGTGATGTTGCCATGACCACTTCCCTTGATAATTTATTCCACAGTCCAGTTGCTTCTGCTGTTTTTTCAAAATGGAACTGTAAATTAGAGAGTGTTAATACACAAAGTGTTAAACCATGCTTATTCTGGATCAGAAAATTCTAACTGAGGTGGTGGGGCTTTTCTATTTGAGTAAGAATAAATTTTCCTAGAGTGAAACCTGAATTAATTTTTGATAACAAAGAAAATTTTAGTGGATTCATTTCTGTATGATAGATATAATTATGCATTTTCTTTCATTGTAAATGACTGACAAGTACATTTACAGTTATTATTCAGAAGCCCCAATTGGTTTACCAATAATTATCTTTATTTTGAAACAAAACAATTAGGAGACATATCTGTGATTTAATAGCAGAGTCTGCTTCATTTTAGACATCTCTGGGTACAGCTGCTGCCATAATTTTCCAGTTCAATTATATATATTTAAATAGCTTACAGATACTGAAAATCAGCTGAAGAATGATTCTGTATCAAGCTATGCAACTATGCAGAAAAAGTATGGGTGAGTGTATGCATGCACACGCATGCACACGGTTGCAAATTTTTATTTACTACCATCTGTCCTCTTCACACACCAGAATGAATCTGGTTGCAAGTAAATAAATATATAAAACTCCATGTTTAAATTTTGTCCCAATTCACTAGAAACCTAGGATTGAAAGTTATTATCATTTTCAGACAGATAGACCCTGAAAGACTTAAAGGGGAATAAAGCATAAAAGTCAATTTATTTTAGCATTTTGGTGAGGCTAGAAAGAATGACCTCCTAAGACACAGAGTGCAGCTATATGATCTTCTTTCATGGGACAATAGCGATTTTTGAGGCCATGACTTCCATTTTAGATATGTTCCCAAAATTTTTCTAGTTTCTGTAGCAGTTTGTCCTTTGTTAATTTGTTGCTATTTTTCTGTGTGCTAGTCTGAGCTCTCATTGCTAAAATTTTCTTCTGCCCTCTTTTTTGTTCTCACATATTTTGTGCAATGGTGATATCTCCTTTCAACCTGGATTTGTTGAAGCAAAGAACTTCAGCTTTTTTTTTATTCTCCATGTAAAAAAAACTTCAATCTTTTTATCAGCATAGCAATCTTTTATATCCTTCTGCAATTCTAACATCTTTCTTCAGCAGAATTATACACAAAATTCAGATCTTGGGAGTATATTGTTACTTTCAAGGCCTCAAATCATCTTGTAATCAGATGGTGTTTCTTTGCTGTTTTTCTGATTAAATCCAGTTCAGATCCTGACATTAAAAAAATTACAGTTTTTGTTTTCCAGAAACAGTAACTTGCATTTTGTCTTGCTTAATTTCAATTGAGAAATAATTTGGCTCAAAAAGCACTGAGTACTTTGACTCTCCCTGAGGTTTACAGTTAAGCAAGACTGTAAACCAATATATTCATTCTAGACAAGTGTAAAAATTACATGAGTGTCAATTGCTTGCCTGATTTAGATTTAAATTTTGATTTATGATTAATTTATGATGCTGAAAACATCCATCTTGGCCTGTTACCTGACAACAGCTGCACAATGAGCAATCTGTTTGTTAAAAATTTCTCTCAGTACATTTACTGCCCTTGTTCCAAACATATTCCTATGTAAGCAGCCCTGGGTAATAAATTGCACTTATGTTTCATCTTTGCATCTAAACAAAATGACACAAACATCTGGGAACAGAGACAATATTCAATGTTTTTCCAACAAAATATATTATGGACGCTGCACTTGTTCTCTGATGCAAACAATTCTTTCTTCAAAAAGCGACATTTAACCCTGATACATCCAAGCTTCAAAGGGTTAATCTAAGATTTAACCTTCGTAAGCAAGGGGAAAGAGTTGCCTTGCAGTTAATTATATACTTCTAAACAGGAATGATCACAGATAGAGAGCACATGGGAAAAAATAGGGTGTAGAATTTTCTGCTGGGTATCAAATAGGACTTCTCTCCTAAAGGAGAATTTGGGAGTATTGCTTTTACTTTTATTTACAGGTACTTCAATACAAAACTTAAAATAATTTTTTGCTGAAATATTCCTTTCTAGATTTTTCTTCCTTTTCCTGCTGTATGATTTTCTTTTTGTTTGTTTTATAATTGTCATATTATTTCCTCATCACAACTGGGAAAAAACCCCGTGTGCTGTGCTATATCACTTATTGTCCCCATTGCTACCAATGGTAAGAGTTTTCTATTTATTTTAGTAGCATGGAAAACACAGTTCAAATTGAAAGGGCAGATAGCAAAGAGACCACAGCACCTCTGTTACAGAAAAGAGGTCCAGGGCTTGCACGGGACCCCATGACATCAAGGGAAGGCCCTCATATCTTATTACATTAAAGCAAAAAATGAGTGAAGTCTGAAACAGCACCACTATCTTTAAAAGCAATTCCTGCACAGAATTTCCTGAAAACAGTGGCATGGAATTGTATGCTGTGGAGCTAGGTCTGGGAGGAAGAAAAACCCATACAATCTAATAATCCTGAGGAAATCTGGCGGGGCAAGGATGTAGAGAAGGACTCTTCCACGGTTTACATTGTAATCTTCATTTAAGTCAAAGAGAAGACGACTGGCTCAACTGTAATGTTTGCCTTTAAGGGAAATTTTTATGTTGTTAAATGTTTTCCCATGTAAAGGCCTAACCTTTATTGATTATGCCTTGTTAAAAACTTGATGTAATTTAGTTTTTCTAAGAAAATGAATAAGCATTGCAGAACAAATGCTGATGTATCATTATTAACATTATTCTGAAATTCCCTTGTCTTGCAGAACAGTAGACATTTCTTTCTATCTGGAAGGAATGTTTACAATTTTAAGACTTTTCATCTTTCTGTCCTGCCAGATTTTCTATCAGACACGTCATCTACAATTCTCCTAGGAGCCACTACTTGTCAGTCTGAAAAAAAAAAAAAAAAACAACAGAATGCAATCACACACATCTAATTGAGGAATAGAAATAATTTACATAAGTGGCCAAACACAGAAAAGCACAGATTTCAGGTATTTCCAGGGATATAGCCTAGAGATCCAGGGAGAATCCTTTCTTCTTCTCCCCCTTTTTTCCCCCATATCATCATAACCTCAATTAAACCCTAAATATCTAAGAAAAATTCATATGCATTTGAGAAAATTTTTATAGTCACACCTAAATTGTTGAACAGTGGATATTTCCATTCACCCCATCAGTGGGGTCTTTTCACAAGTGAAAACAAATTCATATTCTCCTTTCATTTAAACGCTGATCTACAGACAGAGACACAAGAGGAAAATTAAACTTTTTTCGCTTTGCAAAAACTATTGACTAAATACCAAGGATATCTGGTAAGACTATCTCATCCAGGTAAGATAATTTTAAATTTTCTATTTTGAAAGAATCTATAACGATAGGTATTGCATGTTTAGATAAAGCTATACTCTTCAGTGAATGTAATCTCAGATAAAAAAGGCATGTTTGGCATTTTTCTGGTTCTTAATCTAAAAACAATGAAACATCAGATAAAGAACCACATTTGTTACAGGTAAAAGGTCTTCTCTGTTGTAGGATATGCCATACATTCCTAAGCTGTCTTACATAAACTCTTGAAAAGGCAGCAAGTTTATTTATACATAAACTTTTTTTTACCAAATTGCAGTATTGTTTCTTTGATAGATTGAAGAATATAAGGTGCATTAAGCTTGGGATGTCTTTCTGACAATCTCAGAATATCTGAGAAACTGGAAATTTCACCCATCTTTTCTGAGTCATAGCTCAGTGCTCAACAACAATGTCCTCTTCTCTTGAATCTCTTGGCGCTACACTGATGCAACACCGGTTTTAAATCAGAGACTTGCTCAGTTTAATTTTTTTCTGGTTACAGTTCATTTCCACAGTATGCATGGCATGGTTCAAGAATAACAGGAGGCACTGACCGACACCAGTTTATTAGATTTTACTCCAGAAAGGAGCAGAGTAGGTCAACAAGCAGTGACACAATAGATTACAGCAAAAACACTTGTTCCAGTACAAATCATTCATTTACCCTCTGCCAATTCACTTCTCATGAACATCAGTGCAGGGGTTGCTTCCATCCATACTGACTGCTGGCATACACAGGACAACATCATTATTCTGCAGAGATTCTAGTAGAAGTACACATCAGCAGCACTCCATTGAAACAGTAAGGAAGCATGTTTTAATGAACAGTAAGAAAGTATGTTTTCCATGAATTCTTGGAAGGAAAGACTAAGTATGTTTCTGTCATCTAAGTTCGTGGTTCTTTTGTTTATTTACAGAAGTGCTTTAAAACATCTTGAAGCAGAAATTGTTTACTAGTGATGTAACAAACCGTGTAGACATTGAACTGCAGAAACAGTAAGTTTTATTACTTGTCCTGATAGCTTTGATTTACAGCTCTGGAGAAGGATCACAGGATTTTGCTGATTTCCACCGGCTGAATATCATGTCACTGGTCTTAGAGAAAGAGAAGAAATGCTCAAAACAAAACTATCCTACTGGAAAAGGAAATTTTTACGATATGTTTCATAGCCATCATTCACATGGAACAAGCTTGCTATTGTTTTAAGGGAACACAGATGCCACAATAAAAATAAACAGCAGCCATAGTCAATAAAATGGCAGCTGTGATGTAAGAAACTTATGGTTTAAGGTTAAACCAGCTTCTCTTCTTCAGGGATCTTTCAATCATTATAGGAAATCACTGTGAATCAATTTTCAAAGCAAGTATCTAGGAAATGAGCTTTGTAAATTCAAGGGGTCCAATTTGCTACTGAAACATTTATTTTCAAAAAGTGTTTGTTCTTTTGTTTGTGACAACCCCTAATAATCTCTTACAATTCAATCATAAATATACACTTATGTACTGTATTTTTTAAAATTACTTGTGCTCTGTGTGCCTTTTGAGGTTGTGGTTCCAGTAGCATTGGAACCTTGCTTTGGTTTGAGGACATAGATTGTTGCTTAGGGAGTCAGTTATGGTATGGTACACTCACAAGAAAAAACACCTATATTTGAAAAATAAATTTTGTATATCTGTTCTAATTTTTGCTGTTGTATCTCATAGTACTACTGCAATTTTTACACTGTTTGAGCCACCTGCACATTTTCTCCACCCCCAATAACAAGATTTTTAAGGTCTAGTCTTTATAGATGCCTCTATGTTTGCTGTGTAGTCAAAATTCAGTTAAATGACTGACATGCTGTCCATTTCACCTAAAATACATAACACGTATTATATGGTTCAGGTAACTGCATAATATGTAAAGTTGAGAATTATTAGGTATTAGGAGAGAAGCTAATAATCTACAATCCCTAACAATTTGCATTATAAGTTTCTCTTCTTTCCAGTGTAAGCAGACACCGTTTGTTTTTTATGGTAACTAGTAGTTACTGGTTAGCAACTAACTCATAACTATTACAACTTACAAAATAAATTTACTCACAGGTTTGTCTAAGTTCAGTTGTCAATTACAAATGACACAAAGCAGAGAGTTTATTTTTCTCACTTGCAGTCCTCCAAATTCCTGGAATTTTCAAAAAAACCCTAAACATTACAAGATCAGATTACCAGGACCCAAAAATAGCATCAACATGTACTACTCTGAGAACTGCAGAACACAGCTACATCTTTTAAAAGAAGGAAATAGGGGAGCAAAAGATGTGCAAAAGGTCTTAGGCCATATTAGAAGGATGTTTCTTAACACTTTGTCAAGAAGGGAACTTAATGATCCATTGAGTGAAGCAAAACTTGAGTAATGTCTTTCCTTCATATGTACATGTATATGTATGTGTATATATGTGGGGGTGTGTGGGTGGGTGTGTGTGTAGTTTTTTTCCACAGATAATTTCCTTTGTACAATAACTACTGGAGACAATCACTATAGGAAACTAAAGAAACTTCCTCAAAGTGTGAGAATTTTGTGCCTGCATCCTCTATTTTCATTAGCAATTTTCACTAAATGGACAAAATGTGGGGCTTGAAGCAAAATCCATTAAAACTGTTCACTAACTAACAGCATGTAACACTGATATTGCATTAGGTCTCTGGTGGTGAATTCACCTTTGACATTCCCACTTTTAAAAATACACTTCTTTTTAAAGATCTGCCCAACTTCCCACCTGACACATAATGCGGAAGAGACTTTGGGATCTCTGTGTCTTTCAGAAAGTTTAGTTCTCTAAAAAGGCATAAAAAATCATCAAATTATTGCCGTGCAGTTTTGAAATTTATAAGCAAAATGAGGATTTGGGATCACAGTGATTAGGTAGTCTCAGTCACAGGGGAAAAAAAAATGTAAAGTGATGGCCATCCAAAATCCCTGAACACTGAGGTTAGGAAAACTGTGATAAGGCAGGATATTGAATTTGTAAGGACAGCAAGCTTAGTGTCCAAAGGCATTAGTGAAAAACCAGAAGAGATCCAAAGACTCATATACTGTGGCATTTTCCAACCTGGGAATACTGTGTGGGGAAGGTGTGCATTGCTCAGCAAGTTCTGGAATTCAGGAGTTCTGTTCTGGAGCAGAGCCCTGCTGTTCTGGTGGGTCATGCAACTGATCTCCAGTTGATCACTGGAGCACTTTGATCAATGATCAAAGCTCACTGGTCTCACCAGGTATGGCAATCTGCATTTAGGCCTGCCAGGAAATTTGTGTTTGAAAATAGTTCTACTTGTTATTGATTCTGTAAAGTGCAGCAGGCATAAATCATGGAATATTAACAGCAATAGCATGTTTATTGTCCTAACAGTTAATCATTGTCACCAAGATTATGTATTTTGATATTCTTTTATTGGGCAATATGCATTATGATTTCTGGTGGAGTTCTGCCTTAGGTTTTTGGTTTTTGAATTAAGTGTTAACCCAACATGTGTTTGATGTGTTTGATACCCCAACACTTGTAGTAATCAATCTAGCAACACTTGTAGTAATCAATCTAGCAACATTATTTCACAGTTTCTAATATTCCTTTTCTGCAATAAGCAATTCTATTTATTAGAAGACAAACCAACTGATACTAATTGACCTAATCTCCAAAGTGTGAGTATATAAGTAAGCAAGAAAATATTGTATCTCGGAAATATTTCATTTGGTTAATTCCCATTTTACAGATACTCTACTCCATTATCAAAATTAATTATATAATTCAATGTGTTCTCAGTTCCAAGAAAACATTACATCTTCTGTCTATCTGAGTGGCTTTACACTTTAAATAGCCCACAAGACTTAAAACACACAGTGCAAGTTCTCTAGAATAAGAGCTTTTTTCTTGGTTTGGAGTGCTATAACTTCCAGTTGTTTGCGGCCCACAATATTTATCACAGGGCAAAAAATGTCACATTGATTAATGCCTGCGTGTCTCTTGTTCCCTGTCAGATATTTCTTGTTTTGAATAAGTACTCCAGAGACGTTTTCTGCTGATATTAGCAGGAGAGATATTTAGCTATGTTGTTGTTTCGCTAGGTTTACCATTTGAAATAATGGGTTCATTTAAGCTACAAAAGCCAGAAGCTAAAAGTTTCTATGAGGAAATTGAAGACTGTCAGGTGCTAATAAATATTCCTTAAAATTCAGTCTGAAAGATTGAGAAGGGGCCACAGAATGAAAAGAAAGCAACAATCCTAAGTAAGAAAGAGGGAGACACAGCCATTAATATGACTTTTCAGATATTTTGGAATAGTGGTGAATGGAGACGAATTGAAAGCAAATGTCATGATAAGAGTTACTGCTATTGTTTTCTAATACATAAATGACAAAGTCTATTAATTCCAAAACCATGGATCAGCATATTAGACTTGAAAGATGACAGCTTCCAGAATAAAGACGCCTACTGAATAAAATTCTCATTATTAATAAATAAACATTTTTTGAGTACTGACAGCTACAAAATGATTAATATTTGCAAAGATTGTTACAGTATCTTGGGCCCTGAGGCTACAGATTGCAAAGCCCTCTGTCCTTTGTCAAGTACTTTATTTTTGCACATGCATTGGGGTTTATTTAAAATGGAAGTAGTGAAGTAGTGGCAGCTGACAAGGAAAAGAAAAAGCTTATACATAACACAGAGCAAATGTACAATAAACACACATTATCATGTAACCTTCTGATTTGCTGAACAACATTTGGGTGTGTTATAATGATGGCACAGAAATGCATCAAAAGAGTAGACTTCTTTACAAGTTGAGAAGATATAATGTCCTGCATTTTTCAAAATTTGAGTATTCAGTGGATGAAGAGAGAAGTGGAAAAGGACTGAGTTTGCATGCTTATGACCCATGCGTTGAAAACCCAACTAAAAATAAAATGAAATAAATTTAAAATAATAATATTTTTAAAATATTATAGAGTGTTTAACTGGTATTTTGACATAGAGCTATGAGTGAGTGAACACTGCTGTTCTGGTGCTCCTGCTGGGCTGAATGCAGACCAGAAAAGTACCATACTGTGCCTACCATCACCCTGCTATTATTTCTTCAACAAAACCTTCATTCCCTACTGCTGCTAAACACTCACTTCTGAAGAGGAATAAAACGAGGAAGGGAAAGCCCATTCTTCCCAGGAAATTTAAGGCAAAATCCACCAACAATTGTTTTGCTGTCTCAACCCTGAGATGCATGTATTGCAAATATTATCTAGCCATTCTTATGGCTTATGAACATATATGAACAAGACAAAAGTGGAAAATTTCCTGGTTTATGTCCCTTTCCAGCTTCAACAGTGATGACATGACCAAATAATTTTTGTACATCCATTTCTCTGTTTATAACAGGGAGATGATGAGGCCTCATTTGTTAAGGATTCAGGTTTATAACTGAAAACTCTGACTAAAACTAGATCTTATTATTAACTGTGGAAATGGTCATCAGATGTTCCAGAGGACAATAAATCCCTTTACAGTGCACCTATTATTGTGCAATGCTGGCGAATAGATAAAAAAAGATATTTCATTATTCAAAGGAGTTGTGAGACAATCCTTGCAAGCTCAGTCTTCTGTCTCTCAGCTGTGGGTGAGCTCTGTCTGCCTGTATGAAAGCTTTCTGCTGCTTTCTTTGCGTTTCTCTCCTGCCTGTTGTGGCAGAAGAGCGGATGTTCAAGGCGTGCCTCTCACCCAGGCAGCACCACCCCACACCACCTCCCTCCCCAGTCATGCCAGAGCTGTGGTGTTCCATGTGGCTGCAGACCTCTGCCAGGCAGATTTGCTGCTTCGAGGGACCAATGACTTGCGCTTGCCTAATCAGCTTCAATTGCTAATGACTTTAATGAGAGCCAAAACATAAGCAATCTCTATCTAACCAACCCTGTCTGGACTAGCAGAGGAGATTAGCTTCTGGTCATAAAATTATCTTTTCTTTAATTTTTAAGGGTTGTCAGTAGCAAACTTTTTGAGTCCTCTTTCCACCTTTGTCTTTTCATACATTAAATATTGATGTTTGTAAAGTGCAGGATATATTATATATTTGAAATATTTTTCGTAACGAAAACTAGCCTCTGAAAAACAATTTTTTTTCCTTTCATTCTGAGGGAAAATCAAATGTGATAAGCTATAGCAAATAACAGGCAAATTCACAGCAAAAATATTAAATCAATTAAACAACATTATACCTATTAAAATAATTTTTTTCCTCATTTAAAAAATTTTACAGGAATTATATATTTTTTCTAAATTAAATCTAAATTATGACTGTCATTACTAACACCAGCACTTTTCAAGATCTGAAGTTAAAAATTTACTTTTTAGGTAATGTTGTGCAAACATATGCCAGAACTTACAGCAAGTTCTATGCAGTGACTTTGTAGGAGTTGCTTTTACGTGTATATTCCATTATTTCTATCAATTACCAGTGCAGGATCTTACTGTTACGTCAATAGAAAGATATTGGCTTTTTTGATCAATGTTTCTAGATCAATGTTTCTATAAATCCACTATCCTGTAATCAGACTCCTGGATAAGTGATACCATTGTTCTCCAAATATCCACTCTTAGAATGATTTCTTAAAGCGCTATTGAAGCACTCGCTGTACCACAGTACATAGCAACCTTGACTTCCTCATTTTTATTTCAGAAGAAGTCAGAGACACTGAAAAAACCTTTATTTCTGATTATCAAAAATCAGAAACCCTTGAAACGTCTGAGGAAAAAAAAGTGTTAATAATTTACTCCATTTTCTTTCCAGGATTTTTTTTTTTTTTTGCAGTACACCATTTAATTGTAACAAGTATAGGACTAGTTTTGACTTCTAGTTCAAGATGGAATGAGGAAAGAAACTGCTGGGTTTCCTGCCAAAGTTCTTGCCAATGCTAAAAAAATAAAGCCGTAGTGTTTTCAACCTGTGGGTCTCTAAAATCATCAAAGTTTATTGGAATATATCTTAGTATATCTCTATGCCTCGCTCTCGAGGCGGTGCAGCACAATGGGAAAGGATGTGTAAACACAAGTGGCTGAAACTGGCTACTCCCACTCCCTCCATATGATAGTATGGAGCTTATTTTGGTTTAAATTCAACCTGCATTGAGCGATTCAACTCACTCTGTGGGTTGAGTGTTACAGCTACTCGTGAGGTTGGACTCTTTTTTTAAGGCAAAATTCTAAGTACATGTTGGAAGATCTCATGGTAGAACCCACACTTTGCTTCAGAGCATAATGCCTCCATTAGCACTGAAGCACTTAGAGAGAAAAGCTTCTGATTTAGTTGCCTTTGGAAAAGATGTATTTAATAAACCCCAAATCTGCTCTCAGCAGCGAAGCAGCACATGGTAAATGAGGACAAGCAGGGGATTAGCTTCAAAACTGTACTTCTACTAGGAACAAAATGAGTGAACTGGAGCCATTAGCACTTTCCAGGCCAGTCAGAGCAGAGTTCATTTGGTACAGCATTTCTGCTCTCCCATACAAGTGAGAAAGGCACTGCAATTTCCTACCTATACAGCTCAAATATCGTCTTTCCTTCAACCTCTAGTCATTCTAAAACTTTATTGAATTACACACATTTTGCTGAACATTTGAAGAATGCATTTTATAGGGTGTGCAATAGATAAGTTTGTCACTAGTCAGTGCATTGGAAATTTATGGAAGTAAATTACTTTTGCCTGTGAAATAGATTAAACGGGCTCTTCCTACACATGAAAGGATCTAGCCTTTGAAGGATGAACGGGATAGAATATAGCCATGTTTATCAGTGAAATTTTAGCAGGAACTCATGAGAAAATATTCATCCATCTTTGTCTCACATTTAGAAGTATTTTATTTTCCCCAAGGTAGCAATTACAAATGAATGAGCAGCTCCAAACAGTCATTCCTGGAGGAAGTATGTAGAGATAATACTAAATAAATATTTGCAGATTCTCATAACTAATTAATAAATTGTTGATTTATGCTATTACAATGTTTTCAAATGCTGGCAGTATTTTACAGAACCTTTGAACCTGGCTTTTATTTGAATGCCTGAATCTTGGTGAACCTGTCAGATGTTGTCTCTTGACTGACTGGTAGGCAGTGTGCCTTTTTGCAGCCAGGCAAATATCAACTTTCTACATTTTTAACTTTTCCAACAACCTAGGGAGCAGAGCACAGCTTGTAGAAATTGTGCTGCAATGAGATTTATCGCCACCCAGCACCAACTTACTCAATATGAGTGGGAATAATTGCTCCCTAGAGTATACGAATATTACACAAAAGATTACCTATTCTGAAAGGACTTTGTGGTGTTCAAGTGCTGGATCAAGCAGCCAAATTTTAAGAAGCACATAATTTTTGTTACTGTCAATATAACATAAAATTGAATCTTCTGTGATTATGGAAACCAGATTTCAACTACAAGCTCTCATTCTATTCTTTTGTCACAGCCTCTCTAGTTCCTTCACTGAATGCATTGTTACTCAGCATTACTTTTCATAAACATCAGTCAGTTCTTGGCAAAACGTTGTTTTTCACTAAAATATTCATTATATTCTGAACAGAAAAAAATTATTGCTTGTTTTTTTAAGGGTTTCTATGTTTTCCAATATGTACGAAACATATAGCAGATGTTAAGGCATATTATTTAGTAACCTCTCTGTAAAAAAAAAAGTAAAATTATTACACCTACTTGCACACCTGAAACTGATGTGCAGGGGAAATGTCCAAATTTCCAAGAAATAATTATTTATGAATGCTAATTACAGAAGCCCAAAGGCATTTTTTTTTTTCTCAGAGGACTTGGCAGCATGTGATATATTCATAAGTTCAAAATGGATCTCCCACGAGCTGCATTTATTTTTCCTGAATTTATCTGCAAAACAGGTTGAGAGAACTTCCACTTGCTGTATAGAAAATGAAGAGGACAGGATTTACCATTATCAATTCTCTTACTGTTTGACACTGTGGCAATGTGCATTTTGTCTGTGGAGACACTTAATTCTGTTGTCCTGAGTTCAGCATCCTCCTTATTTACATGTAGGACACGTGGTTTTTTCTTGCGTACTACCTTACCTGACAGGGGAGACCAGGCTCTCAGTTCTGGTGCCTTGTAGCATAATGCCTCCCAGAGCAGAGAAGAATAATTTCAGGAAAGCTCAAACTCAGTGTCTGCCCTTCTGGGAAGTCTGGAGTTAGGAGAAGTGGGACTTTTAGACAGCTCAACTATGTAAAATTCTGAGAGATCTTTTATGAAATCAGAAACCAAACAAATCCAGGATCTTTTGCAGAAGGACAATAAAATCATCTTCTTGACACTTGGATGAATTCTTTGCTGAATTTTGAGTGGCTTCAAAGTGCAAAGAAATAGCATTCTACAAACAATATGTGACTCAGATTTTTAACACAAACAAAGCTTTTTCTTTTCTACCTTCTCTGAATTGATGAATATTTTGGCTGCAATTTATATATACACACATAAATGTATGTGTATGCTAGTCAATCAGGGATAGATTCTTATCAAGGAAAACCCTTGACAAGAATCTAACAGGAAGGCTTGATAAAACAAACAGGAACATTTCCCAAAATTGTAGGTAAATGGAAAAAGTAAAAAGCAATACTTATAAGTCTTGAGAGCGTTGTCTTCAATTTTGAAAACCAGAAGCACTTCCTTTTCAGAGCCATACCCTGATGGGGTTAGTCTTCTAAGATTTAGAAAAACTTAGCACAGATGCAGCAAAGTGAAGGCTTCAGAATCAAAACAAACAAATAGTGATATGTGTGGAAAGGAGGGACATTTTTTGTACCATATTACATCTGAAGTTGTTGTAAACAGCTGTTGTTTGCTTTCTCTGCTCTTCTTTAAAGCAAACTTGGATTTTTCTTTTCCTTTTTTTTCATAGAACTATCTTTTTTTTTAATGAATTTTTCTTATTTTAGGATACATTTTAATAAATGTATTGTTCACGATACACAAGAGCCATTGTATCTTTCAAAATTTAAATTTGCTGGCAACAGCAGCTATTTACGATCTGTGACTCTGATTTGTGCTCATGTAGCTGAGTTAAGAGAGCTGTTAGCCTTTATTTTAATCATAAATTTCCTTTACTTAATGATAAAATGTGTGCTGTGTTTAGAAAATGTTCTGAGACCAAAAATCATATGTGAAGACGTGATTTTTTCAATATACCTACCTTTCCTTTCCAATAAATCACAAAATAAACATTTATCTAATTTTAAATATTATTATATTAAATATTATCATTCTAATATAACAAACTGGCATAGATACTTAAAATAAAAGCAAAGACTTTGAAGGTAATATTTCCAAAATACTTATTTTATTCTGTTTATTACTAGGGTTTGTGTTTTAAGCTTGTTTTGCTTTCCAGAATGTGAAAATTATTTGCATTAGCTGTCCTTGCCGTGGCGAAGAATCCCATGGTGCTGACATTTCTGGAGTCTGTACCCAGTCTCAGCTCAGAGCATCTAAATCTCTCTTGTTTCAACACATGTCCTAGGTGGAAAGAAACCACTCATGAAGACCTCCAAGGTACCTCTATGTCATACAAATTATTGGGCTTGGAGGAGTGTAACTTAATACTGCAGTGGTATAAATATGAATGAAAGTCCTTAAAAAACTCGGGTACATGAGCACAAATCAGAGTCACAGATCTTAAATATCTGCTGTTGGCAATTCTGAATTTTGAAAGATGTGATGTGTCCTGTGTGTCCTGAACATTACCTTTATTAAAATGTATCCTAAAACAATAATTCATAGTTTAAAACACAGTGGGTGCCAGAAGCTACATTAGACTTTCGTATTTCTGACACAGTTTAACTCATGTGGACCGTTTTACATAGTTTGGAACTTTTTTTGTGAGCTGACTGAGTAGGGGCAGAGTGGAATGGGGATTGCTGAGGAGTGGACAGGAGAATCACTGCTCCACAAACTGCTGAGGTCACATCTGAGGGGCCAGTGAGTTTGCTGCCTCCATGATGAACCCGTGATCCAGGCTTTTTCCAGGAATTGCTCTGGAGCAGCGTGGCAGGGTGGGAGATGGATGCTAGCCTTGATTTTCCTGAGCAGTTTCTAAAAGAAGCAGCTTCATGTGATGTTTGATTTCATCACAGAACCAGAGCTGTAGTGCTCAAATCAGATGTGAACACATTGCTCCTTTGATACAGCCTGAGAGCCTATTTCCATATGCGTTGAGAAGAGGCTTTGAGCCTGTTTGACCTTTTTTTATTATTTTTATTTTGTGCTTTCTTGCTTCTTCATCTCTAGAAAAACATAGCTATTATCCTCCTTGTTTCCCACTTAACAGAAAGAAAAATGGATCAGATTCATTTGCTTTTCTGAAAGTGCCTACACAATGACAGTTTTAGAATTTAAACTTGAAAGGAAACTCCCAGTCTAATAAGGGGTTATTGCATTGTCACATGCAGAACTGTATTGTATAGTGCATTTTTTCTACTAAAATTCTCTTTAGAAAAATACTCTTTATTGTTAATACATATCATAAACAGTGTACCTGTAGTAATGATTTCTGATATGAAAGGAGCGTGGACACATTGCTTTTTATCATGTGAACTAGGCATTCTCCATTCAAAGAAATGGTATTTTTTGTGGAATATTTGGTTGGAGCACACACTAACATCTTTTAAAATATCACATATTGAGAACAAGGTGGTAGTACAAATGAAGTAGTACAATGAAGAAAAAAAAAATCTAAAAAGAAGGCAAACAGAAAAAAAACCCAAACCCCAGCTCAAAATTTTCATAATAATGATTTCTCACTTCAAACCATATCACAAGCCTTACAGCTTGTGGAAAATCATAAAACCTTCCCTAGAACACTAATGCCAGAGGAAAAATAGATAGTAGGTCTTACGTAATTTTCTCAAGTTAATAGTAAATTGTAATAGCTTTTCAAAATGAGAATGCTTCAGTTTGTGGCACTCATTTTATATTCATACAAACTGTATCTGGATTATAAATATGTAACACCAAGACTCTACCATTTAGAGTCTCTCTGGGCAGTGCCAGTATCTTCTGTTGGCTGATTAGAAGTAACCATGTAGTGAGGGGGATGTATTCCTATTTTTAATATCTGGAGGTCAGAGAATGAATCAACCCTTCAAAAAACCCAAAAGGATTTCTGATTTTCAATTTCACCAGATATTTGGGCTGCAAAACAAATGGGGAATACAGATATTCTAAAACTGTGAGGAGGGGGAAGTGGCAGGGAGGTGTAGCAACACTCTGTCAATATATGCAGACAGATCTCAGCCCCCAAGGACGTGCTTCTTTGGAAAAACCTGAAAAAATCCCAAGGTATAGCTTAGCAGGTGGCCATGCACATGTTTTCTAGTGCTATCTCTAGAGCAGAAGCACAGTACTCTCTCTTAGTATCCATAGTAAAAATATATCCTTCTATAAGTTTTGAATTATTTTCATTTGGGGCTCTCAGAATGGGGCCATACTCAGCTACTCCGCCCTGCAGTAAAACTTCCATACAGTTCTTCTTTTTATCATGGGCAAATACTGATAAGGCCATCGGTTACATTGTTTAAATGTAAAATGGTTATGTCCTTCAATAAGACACTGGATAATTGCAGATAACTTCAAAATTGTTTATTAGAAGTTGTTCTTGTTGTTTTTTTAAATTATATCTTTACGCTAAAGATGTAATATTCCTTTCAGGAAGTCTGGACACTTTATCTTAACATGTCACTGCAAGTATAGAATTCAGAGGGATTTGCACCTGATCTGAAGGATCTTCAATTTTCTGAATTGGTTGGTGGCCATCCTCATCCTATAATAGGCAAAGTTATTTTTATACTGTTTATTGACATAAAGATGCTTGAAAATACATAATGCTACAGAGAAATAATCTCGTTTCCTCAGTTTCAGACTGGAAGAATGAGTCCTGGTTATGAGAATAACTCCTCCTCTGGAGTTTAAAGTGCTTTCATCCACCCTCAAATTAAAATAAAAAATTTTTTAAAAAGTAAATCAGCAAATAGAGGAATTGTAATGAAGCCAGAGAAAGCACCTATCTCATCATTTGAATTATTTGTTTCAAGAGAATAAAGCTTAATCTGTATCTAGAGCCTCCATAAACACACTGAGTCAAATCTAATTATGGCATGACCAATTATTCAATATTATTATGTTTTATTAGCCTTGGTTATACACTGAATGAAACATCTGTAGCCTAAACAACAAAATTTACTTGAACAATTATATTGTTTAACAAATGTACAACTGTGTACAATATGATCAGCTACTCATAAACCTTATGGGAATAATAGCCAGTGACAATCTGTTGGCATTTAACCATCTCCACAGCCTCTTTCCCTCTAGGTTTACTCCTAAAAAGCTTGAAACTCAGTCAGTGACTTTAACAGAAAATCTTGTGTAGAGCTGTTTTCTCTGCTGGTTGGTTCAGTATGGTTTGATATGTGAAGAGAGTGAAGAGCAATGCACACAGCAGGATGAACCCCAGGGTAGTCCACCAGCTGTTGATTTTCTTCACAAAAGCCCCTGTCGGGCTGTTTTGGATCTGTGGCTAAGGCAGTGTTGATAACTATTGCTAAACAGTGATTGCACAGCATCAAAACCTTTTCCTTTTCCCAGTGACTAGGCAGAAAGATGGGCAAGAGGTTGGAAGATGACACAGCTGGGGCAGCTGGCTCAGGTTGGCCAAAGGGATTTTCCAATAGCACATGAAGTGATAACTCAGCAGCTAAAGCTTCACTGGGAATTTTTTTTCCTTTTTTCCCCTTCACCTATTAAAATGCCTTTATGCTGACCATTTCATTTTTTTACTCTTGTCTTCCTATTCCCATTTTTTAGAGGAGATGGATTGAGTTAGCAGCTGGGGGTAAACTTGGCCAGCAGCCAGAGTCAACCCACCACAACCTAATCTGGATTGAACAAGCTTAAATTTCCTTTACACATCATTTATTTTCATAAAACTTTCATAAATTTTATTAATATAATGTCACTATAGAAAGGCGAAGGTTGGATTTCCTTCTCATCAGATCACCTTGCAGTGAGGAATGGAGCAAAAATGGCTTTCCTATAAGCCAGCAGTATTGATAACTCTTAAAAGTCTTACCTTTATTATTAAAAATATAAACCAGATATTCCAGGATGACTAAATCCTATTGATAATAGTTCTCTTTTCTCTATAGTCCCCTTACTTCTCATCCTACATCCCTGAAGAAGGCTGCTTTTAAATCTTGTCAAAAAAGTTCTTTTAATGCCATTTTTAGATAAGACTTGTTAAAAAAAGAGTTGCTCCCACTAGAAGAGGAGAATATATATTGCAAAATGTCCTTCTGACTCTTTCAAGTACCATCCCAGTGACTAGAAAATTTTTAGTAATTACAGCATGCTATTTCTGTTACCTTTTAGGAAATCTACTGTTGTGGCAAAAATTATAGCAAAGGAAACCTTTTTTAATTTATGTAATGCCTCTACTAAGGCCGTATACTCCATATGAAATGCTCATGTGTGCTGAGTAGGCATACAGACACACATCTGCTGCGAATCTCAATTTATTTATTCCTTTTAAAAAATTAAGTTTACGATAGTAATATGAAAGAAATCCCAGTTTTAGAAGGACATACCAGGTCAGAACTTTTTAAACTGCAACACAGAGCCATCTCACTAGGTCAGGCTACTTTGCTAAATCAGCCAAGAGTAGGCTGATTCAAATCCTTAGTTACTTCACAACTCATATATTTCTGCAAAATCATTGTGGTACCAGTGTTATCTTTTGTATTTTTTAAAACAGAACAACTAGCTATTTTCCTCTTTATTGAAGTTTGTATTCTATTTCACTTTGGTTTATTTAAGTTAAGTTAATTTTAGTTTATTTAAATTATTAAGCTTCCTTTATCTCAATTCATTAGTTTTCTCATTTTCACCCTTCTGATTCTTTCTCCCTGTCTTGATGGGGTGAGCAAACAGCTGTGTGGTGCTTAGTTACTGGCTGCGCTCATAAAAAGTCAAGTAATAATGTTAGTTTCACAAATTAAACAAAAATCTATTTTCATCTTTATGAAAGAAAAATATGAGCACCATTATTGTGTAAAAAAAATTTTGAACAGTCGTGGAAATTCCAAATTGCCAAAACAAAGCACTGAGTAAATTGACAGGATTTCTTTTATAGAGATGCCAGTACAGAGAGAAGAAATTTCCCAGGGTATTTCCGTGTCTGAAACACCACAGATTTACTTTCTATTTTACTTTACTAGAAAAGATGAAGATATCAGGCACAAGGAAGACAATTTTTTTATATATATATGTATACATGGTATTATGAGTAAGCAGTATCAGTCATTTTTATGACTTTTTTTCTTATTAAAATAAAAGATTAAATAGTCTCTCCTTGCATGTCTCCTGGATTCCACAGCGCTTTCAAAAGCATCATTTTTTAACATATTTGTATTATTTATAGTGTTGCAATTTGCAAATAAAGACAGAGGAAAAGACTATGATAAAGTTAAAATATTCTTGTCCCTTCAGGTCTTCCTCTAGGATTCTTGTAAAAACAGTAATGAGAAAGCTTAGGTCTCTTCTAAGAATGAGGATGTGTGAGGATGTGTAATGATGTGTAATTTTAGCAGGGTTTTTTTTTTTAGATTTTGAGATTACAATAACTGAAATTTAAGTATCAGTAGTAAATTAACTTTGAATTACTACAGCAATGGGTTTTCTCTTTTAGTATCTAACACTAACAAAATATTTTACAATCATTGATTATTTGGAAGAAGGAAGATGAAACACTAAGACCAAAGACTGAGGGGAAAAATCAGAAATAGGCATTTTTGAGCTCCACTCAGTTCTTATTAATGTCACTAAGACCTCTTCACACTGACTTCACAGTGCTGTGGAAGAAACTTGTTACCAACAAAAGAAATTGAGTTTAAAGACCAGATAAAAGGTGCTTTTTCTGAAGAGAATTGAGATCTTTACAGCAGAGGACTGTGGTACAGTTAAAATGCCTAAATTTTCAGTAAATGCAGAAAATCTGAAGCTTTCATCAACAAAGGAAGTTATTAAAACTTTGCAATAGATGGAAGCAGATTTTGCAGGATAGTCTATTTATCCCAAACTCCTACTGAGATTTGTACTTTTTACAAAGTAATTGTTAGTTCAATACCCAAAGCAATACAAAATTACTGCATGAATCTGATGTGTATTCCTGCTACCTGGACATGGAACCGATTAAGTATTTTAATACAGTAAATGTTTACAATCTATACTTTTTTTTTCTTAACCAGATAGGTTTAGGTAGATATAGATATAGATATAGATATAGATATAGATATAGATAGATATAGATGTAGATATAGATATAGATAGATATAGATTTAGATTAGATATAGATATAGATTAGATGTAGATGGATGGATATATGAAAATACTTAGAGGTAGTTTCCTAATTGCTGAGTAAACTCTCTGACAAATAATTTAGCTTTAACTTCAGCAATTTCCTCTTCAATAATCTCAATACCATTAGACCTTTTTACTCAAGGTTTTTGGCCTTTACAACAAAATTAACAAAAAAGCAGAATTCTGCCATGTCCTGTGCCTCCTTGGGCCATCCTGGCAAAACATGGAGGAGCATGCTCATGCATTTCTAAAGTAGGAGGAAGGAGCTTACTGGCTTAGTTGAGTTGTGCCTGGGAATGTAAGGAGGGAAGTTTCTGTAATCACTTGTACCTTATCTCATAACTGTATATAGTCTTGTCCACAAGCCTGCTGAATTTTTAAGGAGTATAGTAAGGATGAGCCATGGATGGGTATCCATTGGTCATTCAATATTCCCTGATAGTTTTTGGGCAAGTATGCAATTTGTTTGGTTTTGATGTTTATATTTATAAATTTGTCTCAAATTGCATAACTTGTAATTAACTTTAATATACACTTAATTTCTTATATGCAAATTATAAATTTATTTCAAAGATTCAGGTAGGCAAGGATGGATAACAAGCTCCGTTGTGATATGTTATTTTTCTTTTAGTTTTGGTTAGTTTTGCCTGTTAATTACAGGAAGAAAAGGAGGAAGAACTTGAAAGCAGAGTGGTGCAATTCTCATGAACACATGAAACAGCAAAACAAAACTATTAAACAGTATTTTCAACTTCAGGCAATGATTACAAAATGGTCCCTGCTGTGGTATTCACATTCTAAGAAACCAGGTTGCTTGAACAAACCTGAGGGGGAACAATACAGCCTAGAGGGCTACTCAGACAGGATGAACTCATGGCTGATTTAAAAAGTTCATGAGGTAACTGCCTGTGTCTTCATTTTATTTTCTCTTATTTCTAATAGTTCTGGTGTGGTTTGTTTGCTTAGAAATTTGATCTTGTTATACAATTCTCAAAGAGAATTATGATGCAATTTTCAATGCAATTTTTCTGGATGTTTAATGCAGTCAGTGATTCTCAAAAATATTTAAAGCTACTGAGGCTGCATATTCCTTGACTTAAGATACATAGTCTTAGCATGAAAAGGAAAAACAATTGCCTCTAATATTGTTAATGAGATATATGCATCTGTGTCTGTGTAAACATTGCTAGTAAGTTTTTCAAACACACCACCCCTTAAATGAGAACTTGTCCTTGTGGGCTGTGGTTTTGGCTGGGGTAGAGCTGATTTCCTAGTAGATAGGATGAGGCTGTGTTTCGGATTTGTGATGGATAGGGTGTTGATGTCACAGGGCTGTTTTAGCTATTGCTGAGCAGAGCTCACACAGCATCAAGGCCTTTCCTGCCCCTCACACCACCCCACCAGGGAGGGGACTGGGGGTGCACAGGGAGCTGGGAGGGGACACAGCCACATCAGGTGACCCCATCTGATCGAAGGGATATTCCAGACCATGTGGCTTCATGCTCAATACATAAAGCTGGGGGAAGAAGAAGGAAGTGGGGTAGCTCAGAGTGATGGGTTTGTCATCTCAAGCAGCCATAGCATGTGAAGGAGCTCTGCTCTCCTGGAGATGGCTGAACATCTGCCTGCCCATGGGAAGAGGAGCATGCACTTGTTCATTCACAGTGAGCAGCTACCATTCTTTCCCAAACACTGGGTTCTGATTTCAGGACTGCTGTCTGTTCTATGTTTCACACGTATGTTGCGGGGGAGAGTTTGCAGTTCCATTGAAATCAAGAACTAAAGCAAAGACGTGAGGGTTAATGTGATTGCAATTGAAATCATTGAGTCTTGTTGCTTCACCATCCTTTTTAACAAACTTTACTTTTAGGCATGTACAGAGATACAAGTATTTATGAGATAGTCTTTGCTTTTGCATGTACCATGGAATAGAGTTCTTTTACCTTTGCATCTGGGTTTGAATGCAGAGCCCATAAACCAGTTTGCAATCTGTGATGTCCAGAAAGGTTAGTTGGTCTGGACTGCATCATCTCAGCTCTAAGGTTGTTCAAGAGAAGGCAAATTCTGACACTCTCCCAAAAGACTTCTCCATGGGAAATATTCCCAGCTATGTCTGATAGTGCCGATTTTCTGCCATTTTAGCACTTACATATGTGCCATGTTTCCTGAGATTAATTTACTTGAAATTGAGAAACTAGTTTGACATTGAATGCATCTGTATCACCTCACACATGTCCAGTGTCTGTACTGTTAAGCAGTTCTTTTCTCATCCGTACCAGAGGATAGTTAGCTACCCTCAAAATAGTTCCCCCTTAAAGAGATTAGGTAAGAAACAGATTTTTTATATCCTGTGCTGCTATGTTTGCTGGCTAAAAGCAAAGCAAGAGTTCTGCCACTACAAACATCTGAAACTCAGTGGCTAAGGAGCCAAGACAGATTTTCTTAAAAGCATGCAGTCATTTAGAAAATCCAATGCTATTTCCACTCACCTGCCTTCTATTTTAGGCGATAAAAGACCACAGCATTTGAATGAAATGGAGAATTTTAAATGTTTTAAGTAGTCTTTCCATTTTTTTTCACTCACGGGTTTGTTTTGAAATAGTTTGAGTGGTGGTTTTCAAAGACATTGAAGATGTAGAAAAAGTAGAAAAAGCAAAAGGCTCTGTTGGAGGTTCTCTCAGAAGAGATCATCAGTACTTTTACAGGAAATTTATTTTTATATTCTGTAATTTGTTGAAGGCACACTATAAGGGCAGGTCTCAATCATAGATTCTGAAATACTTATCTGCCTACTGACTTGTAGGCAGGCTTGAGAGCTAAAATGAGCAGCACACATTACTTCTTTCATATGATGAAGGATCCAGTGCCTGTACCAATTCTACAATTTCTGTAGAAGATTGTCTATGGAATTGGGTGGATAATTGCCTTTCTACATTTTTATTCTTTATGAACCGAATGAGGAAATTGATGTAATCTCCCTCACACAGTCAGTATTTTCATGCATTTAATTTATTTTCTGTTGTTTTTCTTTCTAAATACACAGGGAGCAGACTGCAAGCAATTAAGAGAGAATTTTTCCATTTATAAATAAAAAGAATATTTTGGAGATAAACATGATGGGGTAACAAAAGGTATCTGGAAGTAAACTATTGAGTGGTTCAGAAACTTTATTCTCCTGAGCTATGTGTGGTCCTGCAGGTAAAATAGCTCAGTGAAGGAGTGAGACTGCTTCCTTTAAGAGTCAGTATGAACATGAAATATCTTCTTCCAGGCTCTCTCTCAATTTTATGCAACTTACCAGGAGAGTGAAGGGGAATATGAAAAAAATGACCCTCAGTTCTTTGTCACTTATTTTGACTTTTTTCAGTAAAGGAGAAAGCAAAGGAGTCTTTGCTAGGATCTTGTTTTTACAGAAAATGGAGCCTGGTTTTTGCTATATATATTCAGTTGGCTGTGAGGATTTATAGAGTCTAAGAGGGATGAATGAAATTTCCATCTTTTAATGTCACTGAAGGAGAAGAAAAAGCGGCGACCCTCTCCTTTGAAGCGTGGTTCAGATACACAACTCATACAGGCTTAGCAACCTCTAGATTAAAACAGTTGAATATAAATGGTGAAATTAAAGTATGAAAAATTAAAGATTTTAAAAAAAATTTTACTTATAGAAAAATGGCAGTTTATATTGTGAGCTAGTTTTTGTATTAATAGGATCTTCCATTATTTTTTATGTGTGATAGAAGAGAAAATTAGGTACTTTAAAAATTCAAAACACAATACATGCTAATATATTTTTCAGACTAGCGTTTTACTATTGTGCATTGAGGACTGAGTGGTAACTTTAAAGTCTCTGAATTTTATAGTTTTGCAGAAACAAAAATAAACTAAAAAAAAAATAAAAATTGAAGTGCCACAGATTATTCTTTGGGGAATTCCTAAGTCGTTATTTAACCTCTACATTTATATCTGGTCCTCAGCTGGGGTCAACCCACCACACAATGTTTTACAATATAGCTTAAAATCAGTGCTGGAAGAAGAAGAAAGGCAAGGACATCAACCCAATTTGCAAAAGACAGTAACAATTCGGCTATGTTAAACTGAATTAAGTTTAGGGTCAGGAATCATGGAGCAGAATAATGCAAACCAAGCTACTACACGATTCTGCTTCATTTAGTCTGTGATGATAATGAGGTATCGCTGAATGCTAAATAGATTATACACGGAAATTTGGGTTTGGAAGGAAAGCTCTCATCCTTTTTATGGCAATGATAGAAACACCAGACAACATCTTGAACCAAATATTGGATGTTACAGGAGACATTCATTAGTCCCTCAATCTCAAATTGAATGTAAAAAAAGTTCTTTTAAACTTACTGTCACAATTAATTGCTTTTCAGTGCCATCATTGCACATTGCTGGAAATAATTTTCCTGCACTTGTTCTTATCCTTCTGTAGTTATTTCCTGAGTCTTAAAAAATCTGTTTTAAATTTAGCCTTGTGAAGAATCATTTCAGTGCAATCACTGGATTTTGTTGAATATAATTTTCCTGCAGTCAGTCTAATTTGTGACTCTCACAGCTATTGCTAAGTCCTTTCCATTAAAGGCAGCCCCTCTACTGTTTGTTCTGCCAAAAAGTACTGGAAACATGTCAGCCTTCAGAAATTTGTATTGGAAAATGCATATATTGTAGGAAAATACATTCCAGGGGAACACAATTTACATAGGTTTGAAAAGCTAAAAGTAGTAACTCAAGTGTCATGAAATAAAGAAGTAATTGTTACTATATTCTGCAGTTTGTTTTGAGGTCTTTGTCTCTCTTCTCACTCCTACTCTGCTCGATATTTATACAGTAAACCATCACTAATCTGGATTTTACTCATCCCTGTACAATGCAGATTGCAAGCACACAGAGAAATTATCTCCTCATGCTTTTTAGCAAAGATTTTGCAATGCATAAAGATCTCGTTTTTGCTGCATCAAAAATATATTCAAATATTTATATACAAATTCTATTTATGAGAGATTTCTTGTTTCTTAATAAACAGCTTTTATTGTATTTCTTTTTCTTTACATGAATAGACATCCTTCTAGGTGTACCATTCTAGAGACAGAGCTGGTGGTCATGCACAGTTAAACTTAGTTGTCACTTTTAACATCCTCTGTGGCTTCAAGTCTCACACTTTCTATAGTCATAGTCATCTAAAAACAACGATAAAAACAAATTATAACAATTTCAACAGCCCCATCAGCATGTTGTCCCCCACAGGGGACCTATGTTCTGATTTAAAAAAATGTTCTCAGTAAATTTTTAGTAAGGATTTTCCATGCTGCACTGGACATAACATTACACTATAACATTCCAAACTCTCCCTGCAGAATTTTAGTAACATTTTATTTAGGGGAAAAGAAAATATAAGAATCAAAGTCACAGATTTAAGCAGCTAAAAACCTTCCTGTATAGCTTATCAAGTTCAATATTAGTAATTAAAAGTTTGAACAAAGCGTACTGGAAACACTGTATTTGTGTTTTACAGTAGTTAGTCATAGAATAAAATAAAAGCAATGGTCAGGAATCTAGGATGAAAGCCAAGATTCATTCATTCCAAGGGGTGTCCAAATCATGGAATCATAAAATTGAGTTTTCTCTTGAACTATGAGATTGTTATAGTAGTTTGTTCCCTAGAGGCCCAGTATCAGGGATGTGTTTTCCATACAGGCAGGCTTACATTAAGTAAAGATGTTCTCCAGAAAGGTGAACAAAGCCATTTAAAAATACCAATTATATACGAAGTGTATGCTAAATGGGCCATAGGAACATAGATCAAATGAGCAAAGCACGTACTAAATAGCTACTTGTTTAGCTAATGATCCAAGCAACCATCCAAATCAAAATGTAAATAAAGACTGGAGCACCCCATGTGTGCACAAAATAAGTCAGTTAATGGTTGGAATTGATAACTTAGCATTTTTACAGTATTTGTATGCTTACCTTTTCCATCTGATCAACCTTGTAAAATGTGCAATATTATGTGGGGAAAAATGCCTGAAAGTAGAGGTACGATCCTCCTTTCTAAAAGGCAACATTGACTGAAAAGCTTTGACCTCCTTCACTCTGTGTGGATTATTTTGGTCATTACCTGGTGCCAGTCCTCCAGCCCTTTATCAGAAGCCCCAGCTTCTGCAGGCTGTGGGTCAAGGAGTGGGGCAGGGATGGGCCAGGGATGGCTCCCCACTGCCACTGTGGCCATCCTGTCCCCTGGGAGGGTTTGGTGCAGGCACCCTCTTCTTGAGGGGCATACAGATGTTGAATTCCAGCTCAGCTGTTGACTGTAGTGGTACAGCCATGGTTCACAGATGTTTTAGCCTCCTGTCTGCTTTGCTGATCATCTCCTTCCTCCCCCAGCCAGAGCTTGGCACCCTCATGCACCTGCTGGTACCTGCACAGCAGACTTAAATTCATGAAAAACTGACTTTCACCCCAGTTACCAGTGGCTACAGATATTTTTCAAAGGCTCCAGTTAAGCACAGCTCCCCAAAAAGCTATTTCTGTCAGAACAAATAGGGGCCAAGCTGTTTTCTTTTGTTTTCCAGCTGCGCTTTTGTGCTGTGGCCTGTACTTAATCCTCTGAGACATGTGGCCCAGTTTATTCACTGCTAATGAGAGGGACACATGACTGCAGATATAGCTGTGATACCTGAATTTCCAGACTGGAAACCTACACACTGTGCCTGCTTTCACTCCTGCCCCTCTCTCCCCTGCAGCAATTCATTCCTGTGTCTGTGTTCATTGGGCAGTGCAGTTATGGAAATCCTCTCTCCAGTGCAGTGTGTAAAATGCTGGCTGCATTGTCAATGTACACATGTATGCACGTATGCATACAAGCACAATTTTCTTATATTCATTAATAAGTGGCTGGAGATAAAAGTATGGGGAATCTGTTATTCCCATAACTATTGTAGAGGTCAGATGAAATAATTTTTTTTCTGTGTAGTGATTAAAATTGATGTGGTGTTCCTCTAACCCTGTATGTCATCTTGCCTCCTCAGGAATTATTTCTATCAGTGCTTGCTTTTAAAAAGCTGAACATAACTACTCATTAAAATAAAATATGTTTTTTAGGTTATGTGTTTTTTAGCAAGGGAGGCACTGGGATTTGTTATATTTGACATGTTTACTTTGCTCTAAGGCTAAATGTAAAATATAATACATTTACATGTAAGCATTTATTTTGTAATGTTGAGAGAATGAGTTACAATTGTAAAACATAAGTCATAGCGACAATATGAACTAAATTATTCTTATATTAAATTTCACAATAATAAAACAAACAAAACATAACACTTTTTTTCTAAGATTTTGGTCACAAGTGCTGAGGAAGTGTGCACAATAAAATTTGTTGTAATTATTACAGTAGCAACACAGCGTCTCTTGCGATCCCAGCTTGGGATTTAAAATTCCCTCTGCACCATGTTAGCTACATTAAATCAGGCATTGGCAGTGGCATGTAGGCTTTGTGTTTGTATTACAGCAATGAGCATGAGCCTTTGGTCAAGAAAACAAAGGCTAGTTACACTTGGGAACTATTCAGATAGAAAAAGAATAATTCTTGCCCTAAAAATCTTCCAATCTTCTCTCCCATCTAAGAAGGGAGACCATTTATGCCACTTCCTTTACAACAAATATTAGCCACATGAAATAAGGTACTAGAAAGAATATTTAGTACCAATGGCAGTCAATAGCAATGCAATGAAAGGAAATAAGAACAATGTAGGATTGTTTATAAAAACAAAAGGGCTGTTTATAAATGTTATGAGAAGGGAAAGGAGAAGCCATCCCTCAAGGCCCTAACAGTGGCTCGTGTGCCTTGGATATGTCTCAAATTAATTAAATTTGCTTTGGTTTTAAATATAAAATCCTAAAATTGTAGAATTAGTCCTTTATTCTGTCCTATACTGCCAGATGCATTTTTGGTTTAGGTCACTACAACCATTTAAACCCTGAGTGAATAATAACTGCAGATTTTTCTGAAACTGCTGTCTTCTCATTTTCCCATTCACAGCCATTATGCTGACTTGCAGAGATTCTTTCATGGAGCCTAACAGCAGGAATGCAGCAGCCTGGATTCTTACACTGGAAAAGGTATTGCATCTTCTTTGTCAGAAAAAGGCACAAGGATATTAAAAAATCTTCCTTTTAAAATTTGGTCTCTTATCAAGGAGTCAGCGGCCACCAGAATGAAGCCACTACACATAGCCAGTCACTCATTAATTTCTTTCTTCACTGCCAAGTAAAGGGTCACTGACTTATTCTTTCTGTTCTTACAGTGCTTTAATAAAGTCAGACAGTTGTGGCCTTATGTGGCTGTTTGCTGAAATCCTGCAGAGGGCACAGGGACAGCCAGGAGAGGTGACATCCCCTAGATGTGGGCGTGAGAGCCCACACTGGTCCTGCCAGGGGTCTCTCTGCTCATGCTGGCACCGCGCAGGTCAATGCCTTAAACCTATGCTACAGTGCTTACTCCTCTGAAATAATTCATGTAAGTATACAGTGAATCTGCTAGGTTTAGGTGTGGGTTTTGCAGGTTAGTTCAGGCTAGGTTTTTTCCTTTGTTTTTACAAGCTATTTCTGATTTCATGAAAGGTTAACTTTTCATTTGATAACAGGTGTTGAACAACATCTTTTATGGAAAACACATCTATAGACATGGATTTAAAAAATGTTAAATCACAGCTTTGTGTATTCCTGAAAATAAAGTTGTTTAAAGGATTTACAAAGTCTATGACATATAGTATTCTACTGCTTTTTCAGGCCTTAGAAAGGTTTGATGACAATTAAATAATTCCACTGCCATTAGGAGGCAAGAATTGATGGGGGATCTCTGTGAAGATCATACCTCAGGAAGCACAAAGAATATTTTTGTGTAATAATGAAAGCATATTCCTTTTGAAGGACATATATCCACTGTTACACTTTAAGCAAGAAATATTCTCATTAGAAGGTGAGAATAATATTTCAAACTCAAATTTGTTTTTAAAATGGTCATTGTTTTAAGCCAGTGGATTCTCAGATTTCAAATGCTGCTACATCCCTTTCTGAATCAAGCTGGCTTACTGGGGTTGTTAACAGAAGCTAAGCTAACACTTGGGCTAGTACTTCATGATTAATGGTGCTTTCACAGCTTTCTGAAGTTTTACTACACGCTCGACACAGTAATCATATGGGTAGCAGAAACATTGTAAATTATGTTCTTTGTAATTTATGAGACAACATAAGTAAGAGCTGCGTTTTTGAATACTTAAGAAATCTTCACAGAATACAAATTGTTTTCCTACAAAGTAGCAGTTCATAGTAGAGCAGCATATAAAATATTTTGCAGTACTACAGCTAGTGTGATTTTAGTGTAAAGTATTTAATAAATTCTTTTTTTAATGAATAGTTAGAGGTATAGTTGCACACTGTTGACAGTGTCTGATAGGAGGGGATGGGATTCAGAGCCTTTCTCTGACTGATGCACGGTCCTAAAAATGCCTGTGGGCTGGTTACTGCTCTGGACATGTCTCCACCACAATCCAGAGTGGAGCAATGCCACCCCAGCTGGTCTGGCACACCCACGGGGTGTAATGCAGCACCTGGCAGAGGTGCTCAGCTCAGTGGGAACCAGCCCAGCCCCCGCCTTGCACGGATGAAGCAACAGTGGGATTTGGCACAGGTAGAAATTGTCAGGCATGCTAGACATACACTGTTGCCCTCTTTGGTTTTCATGAAGATGTTCTTTCCTAATAAAAGGATTAACAAAATAATTTAGTGAATTGATGCTTTGAATTGTTTCGGAAGAGTCACAAGTACTTGTGCACAATAGCAATGACAACAGATATTAAAACAAGACTCATATCAGTTTCAGCCCTATATTTCCTTTGAATTTATTTGCACTGTCCTCTCAAATAGTAATGCAAATAAAAACAATTAATGTAGGAAAGGCACTCAAGCTGCTGAATTCAGATTTTCCCTCATTAATTATTTTTTGGATGTCCTAGCAATAGGGAAACCATGTCAGTGTGTTACCTGTTTTTGGTTGTTTCATTAATCGATCTTTAGGAATAAAAAGATACTGAAATTAGAAAGAACACAGATTTTGCCTATGCTTTCGCAAAGACATATTGAGTTTATCTCCTGGAGAGAGATGTTTTAAAGGGAAGGGGATCCCAAAGGAGACACATGGACTATTGACTCAGTAGAGAGAGATGTTTAGGAAAAAAAAAACCCCTTCTTTCTTAAAGGAACAGGCTGCTGAGGTGATACTGGATTTGTCTTTGTGCTAGAAGAAGGTATGTTATAGAGTACAAACTTTGACTGGAAGTTACCCTACAGACAGCTCACCAGACAGCTCATTAAAATAAGGTACATCAGTGCGCTCTGCCAAACGCCTCTCTTAAATACAGAGAGTTTTATCACCTTTCTGCACTAAGGCTACTGCTGAAGCAAAAGTGCAAAAAGATTGATTTGTTTCTGTGCCCATAATAGGCATCCCTGGCATTTCTATCTGCTTTCAATGTACTAAAAGGTTTGGTGGTAATTTTATTAGTGGGGTGCTGTGCCCGGCTGGTTTTACCCTCCAAGTGGAATGCTGCCCTGGCAACTCTGTGTAAGGAAAGCCTTTGCAGCCTTGAGATTTTGTGGCCTTGGTTTGGACCCTTTTTCTGGCCATTTTCTGTACCACACAGAGGTAATCTCTGATGTCAGCATAGTTAGAGAGGAGAAGGTCACATCCCCATCCCTGACACTGCTTTCTCCCACTCCCTCACTGTCACAGTGGTTTTCATATGGTGCTGATCCATCCCTTGCATGCATCTCCAGCAGACAATTATGAAAACTTCCAGTGTTTTTATATTCTGCTTGGGAAATTGATGTAGCTTGCCCCAGACTGGAACTGCAAAGGGAGTTATAAATTTGCTATATACTTTGAAGACATACTGTGTATATATTAAGACCTTGGTCTTAACTCTCATCTCTAGGACAAATTCCATCTCTTCTGCATCACTCACTCAGTTGTCCTTCACTTCTGTGGTTTGAACACTGGTTCGCATGAAGAAATGAACATTTTTATTGCTTGGTTTGAATTTAACCAACAAACAGATCGGTGGTGAGAAAATGTCTCTATGCCCTTTGAGAGCCAGTATCCATGTACAGTAGACATGCCTGTCCAAGCTAGACTTCTATTTACATGGTCTTTTTAAAGCAAAATTTATCTAAAAACATTCATCTTTTGTAGTTTAATGATCCATCACTCATATTTGTTATTTAGGTAATTTTAATTTTAAACAACAGGGTAAAATTCCATACGAGAATTTGTCTCTAGCAACAAACATCAATTTTTTAGGCAGAGAAAATATGTAGAGTATTTTTAAAGGTGGTCTCTTCTTATATAAATTATAGTTGCAAATACTGTTTTTTTTTCAAATTACTGACAAGAATACACATTGAACTTGAGTAAGGTTATTTCTATCCATGAGTTAGACATCTTGCTTCAAAGTGCATAAAGGTTTTCCAAACATTTCTTGCCTTTGTTTTCCACAAATTTCCAGTTTGCAGATGAACATGAGGATTAGCTGCAGTGGCTCCCGACAAAGGAACCTAAACACAAGAAAATAATGAACATCATTTCAGAAACAAATCAAAATTGATAGAAGCTAAAATGGTTATGATGTGTATCGAAGTTTTGCAGTCATCTTAATGCATTTCTCTGTCTGTGAGAGAGTTGGTAGGAAAGAATGCCGTGGCCAACTTGCTTCTCTGCTCATTTCACAGGACTGAAATACGTGAGAAAACTACGACTCAAAAAAATATTACTGAAGATAACATAGCTTATATATTTGCATGTAAAACCACTGATTTACCAAAAAAATAATAGTGAAGTGAGATTAGTTCCTTGGCTAGAAAAAAAACCCCAAGAATTGTGGGGAGAGTACCAAAAGCTGTGGAGGAGTTAGGACTGATTTTTTCACTCAGTATGTAAATCATGAAAAGTAAAAAAAGTTATATAAGATCAGTTTATATAAGAGCAATTTATATAAGCTAGCAAGATTTATATAATTTAGCAAAACTGCACAAATGACCACAAATGGGACAGTTTACTTACATTTTAATTTCTGTCTACATTTCATCTGGAAATGAAATATTTAGGATAAAACTTCTCTTGAGCATGGTGATAAAAACCCCCCCAAAAAAACCAAAACCCTCATACATACACTCCTAACCCATAGCTTTCCTAAAAAACCTACAATTTTTACCATCAGTAATTCTTTCAATACACGTTTACAACCCTCATTTCCTTACCTCTGCCAAAATAAAGGATTCGACTCCCTGTAAAGGAAAAAGGCAGTGCAAAGCCCTCAAACCATAATGAAAACAAACCTCTCTACCCGGGTTTCAAATATAATAATATGAATTATAATTTCACTTTGCCGTGGCACTCAAAGATATTACAAATACCATTCTTAAATTGTAGGATGACATTAACTAGATTCTTTGCGTGCTTTGTTGGCAACAGATCAAAATTAAATGTCAAGTGATTGTTTCTTTGTGATGAAAACCCTTTATATATCAAGTAATAGCAGAAAAGCATAGCTTAAATTCTAGAAGTTGCAATATTTACATAAAAACCAAGTTAAAACCCAAAATATTTTAATAACTTTGAAAGCAGTACTCATCTATGAACTTCGCTCTAGAATTTATCAAAAATTTCTTAATTTATCATCTAAACATATTGTTTATTTCCTTTTGGTAACTACCAAATTCAACTTTCAGGTGATTTTATTTTGATGCCTTGGGTTTAAAATGTTATTCCAATAAACTGAAGTGATTTAGCAAAATATTGTGTCTTTCACTGTAAGATTATTAAAGAAAGATTTTTGAAAATGTATTTAAAATATAGATGGTGTGGATGCAAACCTTTTCAGGTTTTCTATACAACCATATCAAACCATATTCTTTGGGTTTGTTGCAAGCTCTTTAGTACTGCATCTGCAGTATATTGAGAAGAAAACAATTTTGAAACTGCTTGTTTAAAAGTATGAAGTAATCAAAACCAACACAGTATACCTCCAACATTTTCATAAGAAAGAATAATTTTTTTTACATTTCTGAGAGTACCCCACTTATCCATTTTTGGAAATGTCAGGATTCTTCCCTACACCAAGAGGTGTTTCAAAACAAGTAACACTTCTTAAAAGAATTTTGTTTGAGTATTTTTATCACTCAGCATAAACAACAAGAAATGGATGATACTAGTCTTGTTCAAGTATTAAAAGCAATTCATAAACATGGATTCAAGAATAAACATGGAACATATTTTGTGCTTGTAAGATCAATTGAAGAACAATGGTTTTCAATTTTTTGAAAACCTTTCTTTTATCAGAAAGTCTAAGCATTTGCACTAGGATGAGAGATTTCCCAGCCATTTTTGCTATTTCCACGTAAGATGTATGCCCAAGACTGCTCTGTGTCTGTGATATTCAGCCATGCTGGAGGTAAAGAGAGTTCAGCCACTGATTTTTCACCAATCCCCCAAACGCTACTGCCTTTGCAGCCTGCCACATTGTGTATGTGTGCATAATCTAAAGCAGCACAAGAGGCTGACAGCAATGGTTGCCTGTTCTAGGAGCAATAGTACTCCAGATTCACAGGGTGGTGACGAGCCCACAGAGTGCAAGGATGCTGAAATTTCCTACCAAACATTTCTTCTGGAAAAGACATGTTTTTGTATATCAGAGGAATAATAGTTAGAAGGGGCAGGTGAAAAACTAATTTCTGTGTTTGGAAGAGAATATAATCAGAGGCAGTTAAAAGAGCCTCTACTTGAGCATTAGATTGGGAAATGCTTTCTAAATAGTCTCAACATTAACTTAAATTACACTTATGGGAGACGATGCTTGAAAAAACTGCAAAAACTTTTGTTGCATTTTGCCAGCCATTAAGAAGGGAACAGTCTTAATAGAAGTATAAAGCATAACGAAAGAAAACCAAATAATGAACCAAACAAAAAAATACTGTATTATCTTTTTTTAATCTAAAAAACATTGGTAGGATCCAGGGGATGCTTGACAATCAGCCTTGTTGATACACTCTACTTGGGCACAGCCACCTATTGGGCAGTGTCATTTCCCTCCTGTCTAGACTCCGACATTTTGGCCCCATCCTGAGGACCCCAGTACCAGAAAAATTGTCCATTGAGCACCTGAAGCACACAGAGAATTCAACAAGGGCTAATGGAGAAAAGTCCTAGTGTGTTTAAGCTGCCCGTTAACCTCAATTAAACTTCTCAATTATAATAACAATTATAATATATATATAGTATATTTACAAGCCCTGTCTTTAACATTGACCCAAGAATATGTATTTCCCTCTATACTAAAAAGGATTAAAACCTGATCTTTTTACCAAAATGTAAACATTAAGAGTAATCTTTTCAACAGCACCTCAACATTTCTCTTCCTTCCAATATTATAGCTAAGATTAATGTAAAATATTTAGAGAAAATAGATTAGGGACAATCATATAAGAGAAACTCCTTTAACCTCCATAGAAGTCATTATTGTCAACAGGGACATTTTTCATGGGAATTTCTGATGCAAGTTTTCTATGGTGAGAATGTGATAGAACAGTTACTTCCTTCAAAGGTTTCTCCAAACCTCTACAACATTTCCATATTTCACAATACCATAAATAGAGGCGCATTCCTGAATTTTTTTCATGATTAACCTTCTTACAAAACTAGTCTTTGATATTTTCATTGTTTTTATTTGAATAGTTGCAAACAAATCTTTTTGTTCAACCATTTCTGACTTTGAACACTTGGTTCCTGCTTGTTGAATCAAACTAAAATCTACCTTAATTTTGGTGGTTGAGCCCTGTGTTTCCAAAGACTGCTGTACTGAGGCTTGTGGGTTGGGGACTCCTGTTCAGCAATACTGCCCTTACATGCTACAGCAATCTGCAAGATACTGAATAACACAATCTAAGAAGAGGACTCTGCTATTTAGAAAGAAGTGCAGAAACTTAGAGTTCCAAGAGTGATGTTGGTAAAATGTACAAATATTAATGCCAAGCCAGTTAAGTGAAAATGTATCAAAACTATGAATGTTTGATTCATCTTGGGAAAGAAGAGCATAAAGATAAAAAACAGTCTTCCCAAATTAAAGAGATACAAGATATAACACAGCAGAATGACAAGAAGAAGCCTTTTGGTCAATGGACAAAATAAATCAATGAAGATGTTAGCTATTATTCCTGGGTCACAATAAATCGTTGGTTAGCATTCTGTTTTTCCTCTCATATTTTTATTTCCTTGTATTTTGTATCAGCACTCTTCATGAAACTGACCTCTGCTTACCTCTGGGAAAGCTGTTACATAGCATTAAAGATTTCGTATGTCCTTTGGCATAACCCCTGTCAAAACCTGGTGTAAAAGTTGAACCATCTCCGAAGTAGTTTCGCACTTGTAAAATTCCTTTCCATGCTGCTTCCTTATCACATCAGGCTCATGACTTCTACTGCCATTCATTATGCTGCGTTCCTCAGGCTAGCTCTGCCATCCAGCACTCCAGGAACACTCCAGGGTTGACTCTGTCTGCTCCTCCACCTCCCTTTTCTACATATTTTGCTTAAAGATGAGTGGCCATGCAACTTGCACCTACTACAGCACCATAGGATGTTGCAGAGGGCCTCATAACATACCTTACTTTTCTTCTTTTACATGCACAAGCTCAATGTCTGAACTACAATCTAGCTTCAAAAATGCTGGAATAATTTTCAATATTCTTGACTCTCAGCTCTTCTAAAACAGGCCCTTGAACTCTTGGGGGATTTGCAAGATGGCCAGATGTTCTCTGTCCAAAATGTGTGGTTTCAAGATAATGAATATTCATGCCTGGGCTTCTCTGCACTTTAGTGTATCAAAAAAGAATTAACCTGGCAAGACTTCCAGTTTCTGATTTGCCCATTTAGTAGCAGTACTAATTTTGAAAAAGCAAATAAAAAATGCATGAAGATAGAGTTGAGGCTCTTTTGGTTGCTTGCAATGAAGCCATCCCCTGGATTTTCTGAATTCTTGTCTTCCCACACCCAAAGATGTATCATTTCATGACTGTTTTAACACCTGATTCGGTTATTTCAAGGTCATTAATTACAACTTATCAAAGTTGTTTCTGAAGTAAAATTGTATTTTCAAGGTTGGAAAGTATTTTCAACCTGTCAGCTTTGAAAATATATGGTTAAAAGAGAGTACAACAGGAGAAAATGAATTTTCAACACTTAGAATGATGTTTGAGACACAGAGCGGAAACAGGCAAGCCTGTATTGAGGCTGATAAGCTTCCTAAATCCTGCAGGGCTTCTTGTACATCACTATCTTTTTAAAAGGTTCATTTAAGCAAGTAATTTAGGGTTGTGAGCTTTTTTTCCCCTCTCTAGATATGCAGTCTGATGAGATTAAACAGTAGCACAGTGCTTCATGTCTTTAGCCAGACCAGCTTAATCCCCTCAGCTCATAAACACACGTTTGGTATTGTCTGTTAAAAAAAAAATCAGAAAGAGTGACGGAAATTCTGTTCTTGTTAACCTCCCTTCCTCTCCTCATTGACCTCTGTGCTAGTTGGAAGATGTTTTCTTTATTAATTTGTTCTGTATAGCACTTAGCACGCAGGGGCTTTGTTGCTAAATCTGGAATTCACTTTCTGTAAGGCTGTACTGACACAGTCCTTGCTAAGAGCCACACGACATTGACAACAGCATCACAAGAAAGGCTGGAGGCTGCACCATCCAGCTGCTCCTTGGGACTCTATGTAGACCACTTTAACTAATTTGGGAAGGGAAGTGTTGGGTACAGAGTGTCTACAGTGTCCTCCAAAGAACATGCTCCATGACCACACCTGGTCTCTGTGCAGCCTCTGGCTACCAGATCTCTCTTGTCACTAATGATATCAGCCAGAGGGATCAGAGCTTTCCCTGCAGCAGCCCAGTCCCCTGAGGACATCTGCAGGAAGAGCAACCAACATCTAAGTGACATAAATGCAAACTGGATTCAGGAGGTTTCTACAAACTCTGGAGATGCTTGAGTTTTGCTTTGAAGAGTTGCCAAGAACAGTTGCCCCTAAGGGTGCATTGTCATGTGCTGTGTCAAGACTGCTGTTGGTCACAAACCACATTCTTGTACTGGATGCTAGACAATCACCACTGCCTAGGCCAGTCCAAAGGAAGCTGTGGAACTGGCTCAAACCTGAACTGATAGATTCCCACCAGAGTGGAGGATGACAATTATTAACAGCAAGGAAACGAGTGAATGTGGTTAAGTGAATGCATCCAATACTAGGTGTTTAGAGCACAAGGTGACAGAGAATGGTGGATTTATTATCTTATTGTCATTGAGAAGGGATGACAGATTCCTTTGTCATGTGGAAGAGGGGTTTCCTCAAACATCTCTGGTTGGTCTTTCCCCCCAACAGGGACATGCACCAACAGCATATGGGAGTGAAACCTTCATTGCAATTTAGAGAGAGGGAGCCCCTCCTGCATCTCCACACTCTCAGTCAGGTATGCTCTCCACTGCCAGCAAGAGATGCTGCCCTTGAAGGACTCACACTAAACACTTCACAAAATTACACACTTTATTAATTAACACACTGATAATAGGTAATTGTGAAAGGCTAAGGTTTAAAGAGTGACAGTAATAGCGATGGACCGCAAAGACACATTTAAAGCAATATATTGACAAACTCAAATCATCAATGAAATCCAGCTCAACAGAACAATTCAGAGCATATGGAGTGCAGTTCTTAAAATAGGCATTTCTAAGGGGGAAAAGCCAGGTTCTACCAATCAACTGATCCCAAATGTTACAAAGAATCTTCCCTAACTTCTCACTACCCAGTTACAAAGAAGTCTTCCCTAGCTTCTCCATAAACATAACTGACTTTTATATTATTTCTTTACATTTAGATAGAGTTTGAATTGCTCTGGTCATATTCATCTTTCCTACTGATTTTATCA
>VZSR01001477.1:681993-707427 GCA_013398615.1 Brachypodius melanocephalos
ATTTCACCCCCAGTCATCTCACTACAGCCCTTCTGGACTGTAATCAAGAGTGCTTTCTATTGCTCTGTACTTATACTGCTGAAGTGGCCTCATCCTGGCAGCTCCATCACCACTTCCCTCCCTTCTGAAGGGTCCTTACTATGCAGTCAGAAGAATTACAGAGATTTTGGTCAAAGGGTAGATGTTAATGGCATCATTTGGCACACAAATTCTGCATGTAACCATGAAGTGTCTCCAGAAAGAATTCCCTCTTTTATCACAGCAAAAGGTGGGAGTGAGGCAGATGGCTATTTTTTCACTTTCTTACAAATTATAACAGAGCACATTACTTAACACTGGTTAATGGGCACTGGGAAAAACCATAGTGGTATCTACAAATTACCAAAGCAAGCGCTTATTGTTGTCTTCTGAAAGTTGCATCATATAAAATTGAATTTTAATCATTACCAGTTTATATATGGTGGTTGATTTACAATTAATTGACCTTCCTTCTGCTTTGTATATTCAGAATTGAGCTTTCCTTAGAACAGGACTCACTAGATGTCTTATTGTGTCAGCACCATGTAGTTGTGTAATACTTTTCCAAAAATCCTACTAGCTGTTTTTTCTATACTTGGTTTGTAGAGAAAGTACAATACATGATAATGAAATACTGCCTTGGTATTTTATATGGCGAGCTAATATTTAAATTTAATCAATCATTTTGTCATACATGAAAGAGTGATATCAAGACAATCCTTTACTCTTCAGACATTAGAGAATTTTCTTATAGCTCATCTCAGAGATCTATCACCTGTCAAACAAAAAAAGCCATTCTTGATTTAGTACTGTGAAAGCATTAAGTTTATATACAGAATAAGTCCATGGGGAGAGCATTACTGACCTGGGCTTTATAAAATTATAACCCAAACCTCTGGCAAAATTACTTCTACAGGCCCAAGAAAATGATATAAACAGCTTCCTTTCCATCTGGCAAAACTATCATGTAAATGACTGTGAAATCTTAGAAAGTGTCACTGTGAAAAGTCTTTGTCTAATGCCATGTTCTCATTTGCTGCAGAAAAAATGCATCCTTTTGATCTGCTGTGCGAACAACATTATTGCACACTGTTTATTTTGAGTAGTTTATTCATTGTCAGAAGAGACATTTCAGCAGATGCTCATGATCCTTTAGAGGATGTCAAAACTCTTTTAGGTTCCTAAAATCACATTGCTTTTGAATGGCTGCATCAGAAAAGTCCTTAAACACCTTGTCCAGTGCAGTCTGTCATACCAGATGTTTTAATGTAGCTTTTGCTGGGACAAGAGGTGGGAGAGAACAGGTCTTCCTAGGGAGGACTTGAGCATTCACATGAGCTGGTCTCTTCTGCTGTCACCTGCAATGCATCCAGGACTGCAGCCCCATAATATTCTGCTTTCCCATCACTATGCTGAGCACCCTGCGTTTCACCTTAAATACCCTTACAAAGATCCAAAAGCATTCTCAAAACAGATTCCCTATACTCATGAAAATTATTATCTCCTCTGGAGTACAAAGTGTTTTGCCTTTGGGTAAAGGGTAAATGGCGGTGCATGAACATGAGTCTCACTTCAAGTTTTTGATGCTATCAGACACAAGATGCTACTGAATAAATCCCAGGATCAGTGTGAGACAGCTAGTCCTTCTTCCTAAAAACATTGGTGTGTGTGTGTTTATAGCAAAACATGTGATCATGTACTACTAGTCTGTGTTTCATAGGAAGTGTTAAGACCTAAGTTAATTAAATTGATACACATGAAGACAATTAATGTATATTATGTTTTATACACAGTTTCTATAATCATTTTGTTAGAAAAAAAGAGGAAATATTTTTCATTACTACCCATTTTTTATTACTGTTCCTTTTTCCTTTGCAAGATGAGCCTTGCAATCCACTACTGCTAAGTGGTACTATTTTAAGATACATGCAGAATGGTTGAAAAATTTAATAGAACATTTAGATTCAGATTTTCCATGAGAAGAACAAACCATCCTTCATGCACATTGAGTGATAACTTGTAAATATGTATTATAAATTCATCTTGACTAATACAAAAATCTGTGAATATGATCAAACAGGAATTTGATCTCTCCACAAGAAAAAAAAAGTAATTTAGAGAAGCTAGAGTAATTACTTAAAAAAGAAAAAGCAAAGAGACTTTTCAAAAATCCATTAAATATTTAAAATATTTCCAAAAATAGCATGTGTAAAAGTGTTGAGCACATCCAGGACTGATATTTATTGCCAAATTGTATGAAAGCACACACACATTCAATTATCTGCTATAAAATTCTATCCTGATAAGACACAGAATAATTCTATAGTACTGACATTTTTTAGATCTTTAAGAGTATACCTATGACTAAATGCAGAAGTACTTAATTATACTGAAAAATCTTTTGAATTTTGTTTATAGAGCAAAAAGGAAGTATGTAATTCAACAATAGATGAAAATTGCAGTTGTATTTTTATCATTGACAATATTGTGTACGAGTTTCCTCACAAGTCACGAATTCACTTATGCTACATAACCTCATCAAGCAATTAATCTGAAAATTCATTTCTCAATAATATTGTTAATGTTGTTTCCATGTGAAACTTAGACATATTATTTCCATATGTAAAACCTGCTACAGGATAAGGCACAGAATAATAATTCCTTTGGAAGCCAGAAGACAATATATAAAAGATGATCAGCACACACAAGATACCCGAGTCTTCTGTGGTAGTGTTATCTCAAGCAGCTATGTCTTTCCTAGATGACAGCTTCTTCATAGCTGTCTGGCTGAGCTGTTGTCCCAGAACTCAGGTGGATAAACCTGTCTGTCATTCAAGTGGTGTTCCATTCCACATGGCTCTCCAAACTTTCAGTTCCTTCTTTCCTGTGTTCCAAATGGGAGACCAAATGCTGAGAGGCTCTGTGGTGGTGTGTCCCCCAGGATCACCTGCTCCTTGTGTGTCCCCCTCTTGAGCCCTTATCACAAAGACTGCTTGAACCAGCCTTGTAACTAACATACACTAAGAAAAAAAACATATCTGCAAAAGTCACCATGACATTGTCTAAATAGGGTTAGTAATAAGCTCAAATTTTAGACAGATTCTCTCCTGTTGGTGCACAGATTGACATTTTTTGTCCCTCCTGCAAACACTCTCTCCTGGGACTCATACACATTCCTGCAAAAGATGGCTTACTTTACAAAATACTAGTCTTTTCAGGAATTTAAATCCTGAACTTTCTAGCTTGGCAGGGTCAGAGTGTACTGATGGGAAGGTGATGAGACAGGGATGTTTCCTCTGTGCCTGCTCTCATGGTGCATAAGCCCATCAGCTCTTGGCAGTCGTGCCCATGCCCTGCTGACAGCGCACTCACTGCCTTTGCTGTGATCTTTGCTGAGCTCCTGCAGACACCCACATGGCTTGGGCAGCTGCCATGTGCTGCTCCTTTGTGTGGATGTTGGATGATGGGGTGAAGAAATGTTCAGCCCTACTTAGCGGTGTCAGGCCCTACAAGCCTTTGGTTTCAGCCCACCACCTGCTTGGTGCCCCCTTGGTTTCCTCTACACCTCACATGGTGGTCCAGCTCTGTCTTCCTTTCTGGCTTTTTTCTCAACAAATGTGTTCCAACACGGGGATTTGTGGAAAACTACATAGATTGTTGAACTTAAATGTTTTCAACAGTTTTCCAGAATACAAAAATGTTGGTGGAGGAAATGAAAAATAGTACTTAACAGAAAATTCCGTCACATCAGACAGAATGAAAATAGTGGCTATTGCTGACAAATGCCTGTAAAGTTAATTTTTCATCAAAGCAATTCCTCTGAGTTAAGCAGATGAACAAACTGAGCATAGCTAGCATCATAATTTTAGGAACAAGAACGCTGCTTCAGAAGAACATAAATAACCTTTCATGTTACCCAGAAAGTTTAATATCCTGCCATTTTTATTAATATAAAACTGCTGTGTTTATTAATAACGAGGCTTGGGCATGTTCCACATCTAATTCAAGTAGCTGAAGGGCCCTAACAAGGAAAATTAGAATGAGTTAATTATGTGGACTATATTGACTGAAAAAACTCAGTGGTCTTTTAGCACCAACAGGTTTCACAGATAGTCCAGAATGACCTTACAGTACATTCCTCTAAAAATAGGAAATTATCTGCCATATGGCCTAAGGTTAAATAACAAATCCTTATAATCAGTCTGTCACACTCACCTGGAAATACATTTTCCTAGATGTGATCTTGAACCCCAGAGAATTTTCCTGAAAGAAATTTGCAACATTTTAAATAAAAGTTTTCTTTCTATCTGCTTCTTTCAAGAAAAACAAACAAACAAACAAACAAAAACCAACCAACCAACCAAAAAAAAACTTTATCATAAAATTTCCGTTTATTTCTATTTACAGTAAAACAATTATTAAAAATTCAGAAATAAAGGCAGAAGAATATGGAGGATAGTATCATAAGAGAAACCTATTTTCATTTGAGAGAAGGCATAATTATTCTGACATGCTGAAGTTTTACAGTCCTGTTCAATATATTCATATATATTTGTATGTATATGTGGTGTGTATGCACGTGTACCCATAAAATTAAAAACTTAAATTTCTCTTCTCTAAAGTTTGCATGAAGCTGTCATTCTTTTTGTCTGAGAACAGCCATTGCAAAGATACTTCTAAACACTAAGTCACTATTCATTATTTTATTTGTTTAGGGATCGTATAACTATGTACATGAATCAGAGTTTGAAAGCAATAGTTGGAGTTCACAAGCAATTTTAAAGTAAAATATTTAGAAATAGTGTGAGAACATAGCAAGTCCTTTCTCGTTTTGCATTTCACTGCACACTATAAAATACACTACATATAAATAAACTATTATCGGAATATCTTCGCTGCAGGATTTTATTCTGTGTCCTACTATGAAGATTTAATACTGGTAGTATAAAATGCAGGCATTCTATTTTTTTCTTTTAAGCCCAAACTCATCAAACATTTACTGGGAACAATATTGTCTAAAGAGAAGGTAAGTAATCCCTAATGTGGAATGAGAGTATTTAGGTGTATGTCACCCTTTAGGCTGAAGAGGAATAAAAACAACAGCTTAGAATGGCAGATAATAAGAGGAACGAAGAAAAAGCAATATATTATACCTAAGAACATATTTCCCAGGGATGGGAGAAAGCAATAAGAATATACAACTTTAGAGAGGTATTTTAAAATCACCAGAGGAATGTGGACAGAAATAGGAGACAGCAAAAGCTGTTTTTACCATTCTGGCCTTCAAAATAAGCAACTTGTTTTATGATAAATTTCTTTAATATTTCTGTTTGCTTCACAACATGCAGCTGTTTAATGAGGGATAACTTCCATAATGTTCATTATTGAAATGGAGTCATCAGCCCACAATGAAATGCTGCAGAAAAGAAAAATTAAGTCACAGAAAGATGAAAAACGTACATGTTTTGAGAAACAAGAATATTTTAAAAAATAAAAAAGGAAATTTGTATGTAGAAGATAATGTTATATGTCGTGATGCCCATTTTTCTTCTTTTTAAAAAAATTATGTATTTATTTATTATTGCCTGATTTAAATTAATATTGAACCAAAGGGTAGGAAAGCAAATAAACACACAGGCTGTCAGAAACTCACGTGGTCTTAAAATGATCTTGGAAACTGTAGGAACTGCTGGTATTGTTAATTTCTTGAAATCCATTAGCAGAAAATGTGAAGTCAGGTCCTCACATATGTAGCCAGGCCTTGTTTCCATTGACTTTTTGTCCTTGTTCCATGAGCAAACTGAACAATGATCTGTGATGAATCCTCAGGGATGAGTTGTTGAGTGTTCTTTCATGGTAAAATGCATAATTATTTCATATCTTCCCACCAAACTCTTACATACTTATGTATTGTAGTGTTACAAAAGTGCACATGGCTGTGGCAGCTAACTGGAAAGAATTCAGATATCCAAGGAAAATGCACCTTCCCTCTGTGTTAATTTTCTCTTTTTCTTGTGGCAGGAAAAAAAGTATCTTCAATAAGCGTGAATGTGAATGAATAATTGAATTTTATTCCCTTTATTCTGCTCATTCTTCAAGGTTTTGGGTTGGTTTTTTTTTCCTGTGAGATAAAAAACCCTACATTCAGACTCTTTTTTTTAAAAATAAAAGACAACTTGGGCAATGGTGGCAAATGTGCGTAAGTGGGCAGATTCTAATGCATAGGTAATAAATATCAAAAGGCAGACAGAGTGGGTATTGTTGGGTTCTTTTCCTTTTCCCAAAATAACATTTATTAAACTTATATTTTCATCTCAAATGTTCTTTTCTGCCAGGGAATGAATTTTAAAGAATTAATCTATATGACTAAAGGGCTCTATTTTACTGTACTTAACCAATCCATTAATTCGATTTCAAGATTCTCTCACAAATGTGTTAGCAATATTTAATTGTTTGAACAGTGCAGGATTTTCTTTTAAAAGAAACCAAACGAAGAAGTGGGGAAGGAGTTAAGTATTATTATTGACAAGAGTCTGGGCTTTTGTCTTTTCTGCTTTGTTTACCTGTGAATTTTCATCTCTAGTAACAAAGGCACAACATTACCATGGAGACCAAATATCTTTGCTATTAATCTGCTCTCCTCATAAATTTAGACTTTATCCATTTTGCCTGCTAAAGAGTAAAGCTGAGGAGTGAAGATAGTGCAGTGTGGATCAAAGAAATAATGGGGAAAAAAGTTATTCTTTCTTTCCTGAGGTATCCCTTGAAGTGTGCATGTTCATTGTAAAGAAAGATAAATCAGGAAAAAGAGGGATAGTAAAGAACTAGCCTCAGGCAGCCTTATGATTTGTATAGGTTTTACATACGGCTATATTTTTTTCTGCTCAATGAAAGACAAAATGTTACAAAGCACTTGGAATTTGAGTTGATTGTTCTTAGAGTGTTTTTTCCCCACTGCCATTTCCCACTCAAGGGAAAAGAGCAAAGGTTGGATATCTGAGGTATAACTGAGTGTAAGAGGCAGTGAAAGCTAATCTGAAGAGAGATTTGAACAGGATTATTCCAAAAAGTGCTCAATACTACTTTTTCTATAAGTAATTCTGGCACAAAGGCAAGGAAGAAGTCTTTCTCATTGCACCCAGAGATGTCACAATCTCTCTCATCATTGCTATGCCAGTGCACAAAATTCAGAAGGAAAATTTCGGACTGACAGCTACACAGTTTAACATCCAGTCTGTATTTGACTGGTGGTATTTGAATTCCTAAAACTGGACTTTTCCTTTGGGAATGAAGGATCTGATGGGAAAAACAGGAGAACTTTTAAAATATAGAAACCAAGTTGCTGTCACATTCTCTCAGTCCCTGTATTTCAGTTGTTAAGAAAAATATCAGCTCAGTAAAGTTCATTACAAGACAGGCAGCAGGGAAGGACTACAGAAGTGATGGGGTCTCATGTTCTGTACTTCAGAAGGTTTGCAGCTGTGCCTGTAGCTACCCTTGTTTCATTAGTACAGCAGACAAAAGAGTTGGAAAGAGATTTCTTTCCTCATCTAAAGGAAGGGTTATCTAAAGACTTCAGACTTTGAGGGTTTTTTCCAAGAAAAAACTACAAAGTTGAAAATATCAAGCTACAATCCAACTTATTTTCCTGCTGTTTATTTTACAGCTACCTGATGAGGCCTTTTACCCCAGCGACTTTCATCCAGCTCCTTCTAAACAGGGTGTCTTGGCAAACCTCTGCAAAAGGACCAGTGTGAAACAGCCCACACTGTCCAGGAAAAGCTGTAACAGAAAATAGAACAGAAATGGTTGGCAAGTTTTTCTTCTGCAATAAGAATCTCAAAAATATCTACATTAGCAGACTAGCTTGCTGCTTCTCTGATGTTTGAGAGTTGAAATCAGTAAGAGAAATAAAAAGGCTTGTGCACTATCTTCTTTGAGCTGTAAATAGGAGGAATAAGAGTCAAGAAATATTGAAAAAAAATGGGTTGGTGACTAGATCAGAAAAGGAAAGTATAAAACTTGATAGTGGTTTGGGCTGATAAAGTGACAATAAAGGTAGAATGTTTAACCTTAGATGATACTTATTTGTCTGTCCATCCATCCATCCATCCATCCATCCATGCATGCATCCACATCTATGTACATATAGATACCTGCTATGTGTTTTCATTTGAGAGACCAAACTGTTGAGCAGCTCTGGTTTTTGAGTAGCTGTTCAGACACTAATTGTATCTTAAATTTCTGCAGTGTCTCAAGTTTGAAGTAAAATTTCCTTCATCTTTTATAACTGAAAAATTAGGCTTGCACTGTTATGAAAACTAGTTTACAAAGCTCAGATTTTTTTAAAAACGTTCTTTAATATCTTCATCTATATGGAAGTGAAGCTGAAACAAAGACTGGAAGGTGAATATGTCCAGGCTTTTGTTTCTGTGAAATGATCTTTAATGATATCTTATCCACAACTTTTTTTATTATATGGATGTTGCAAATCTTTGCACTATCAGGTCACAATGATTTTCACTTATCTGGCTTGTAATGAGTATGCTTGAAATATTCAAGTGTCTCCTGGTTTGCAGACACATACCTGAGATAGTTTTGGGGTTTTTTTTGTTTTAAATGAAATGTTGCTATCTCTAAATTGAAATATCAGCCAGATGTATTTGTAGTACAACCAGTATCATGGGGAATGAAAATGAGACATTTAACATCTTTATGTGACTGTATCCTAATAAACTTATAAATGTTCAAACTGACCTTGATTAAAAGATCACAGTGGCACCAGCATCTGATTAGGATATCAATACTACGGGAAGTATGAAAAAACAAAGTAGGGATGTTGCTGAGGTATGTATGAACTTAGCTTTAAAAAGCCCAAAAGACATAGGAGATCAAACCAGAGCAGATATAGATAGAAGTGCTGAGAGGCCTGGCACACTGCAAATGTTAACAAAACTCCACGGTGAGCACATTCAGAGCCCCAAGATCCCTGTCCTGTGTGCACAACACCCATGACACCTGCACACCTTGTGGTGAGAACAGCACTGCCTGGAGGGCAACAAGCTGCTCCTGTGTGGGTGGCAGTGCAACACCTGCTGTTCTTATTTCTGTTACCTTATTACAGAGCAGGTCTCAATCCCTTCCTACTCTTTGCTGCTTTGGCAGGCTGCACTTCAAACAGTTTCTTCCCTTTTGATTACTACAGTGCACTCCTCTGCCTGAGGAGTTCTGAAAAAAAAAAAATGAGGGCCAAACCTTTGTATTAAGCTCTTTTCTTTCCATGTAGCTCCTGGCTAATCACAGCACAGTAGAGCTCAGTGCTGCCACACGAACGGTGGCACCTTGAGAAAATCAATCCACAGTTGCTGACCCTGATTCCTTAAGCACCATAATAAATGTGCTTATTTGCTGTTGTAGAGTATTTTCAGTGCTCCTGATTTGCTCTTGGGTCCAAGACACTCCATTATTAATATTGACCGTAACAGTTCTACATCCACTTCTGATCTGAAATAAATATTTTTTTAAAAATTCTGCTGCAGAATGAAGAGCAATATTTTCCTGGGTCTATATATTACAGCAGGTCTTAATGTAAATCAGTTTGTGTCTTAATGTAAACCCAGTCCATCTATGCTGATGATCCTAGAAAAAGATGGTAAGAAGGTATATATCCTCTGTCTTAAATGAGCCTCTAATGTAGGAAACATCAAGGTAGAGATAAAAAGTTTATTAAAGGCAAGAGAACTGTACTGGGACCCATTAACAGCAAAGATCATTACAGGTGTCTTGGGATGTAGAAGGTCACCCAAGCCATGCATGCTACACTGAGGAATTGTACTTGGCTGTGATGAGAGCAGCTGTCAAGAGTGAGACAAACTGAATGACAAGCTGCAGTGGAACCAGACACTAGAGTTTATTTAGGAACCAAAAGCAGTAAAGAATCTACTCTGCTTTCTTGTGTTATACACTCACTTGTTTCCCTCACAGTGTCAGGTTCACTACTTCTTGGCTGTCCAGTATGGAGATCACAGCTGGTCTGGGAAGGCTGGACACAAAGTCATTTTGTTTTCTGTGGTGCCACTACTCTCAGTTCCCAGTCTTAGCTGTTACTGGGCCAAGGTCCCTGAGTATCATCCAGCATTTATCTCTGTACATTTTCCTAATCTCCAGCCTTCTGGAATCAGGACATCTCCTCACTTCCAAGGTCTTCCCTCCAGATAGGATTCTCTTTCCAGATTCCCTTACTATTTCTGAAGTCCTTTCTTCTTTCCATGAACATTTCTTTTTGGCCCTTTCTTTTCAGCAACCCAAATCTCCATTCTCCAAATCTATATAGTCTGTGCACAGAAGCACAATGGGCAATCAGTGTCCTAACTGGTACTTCTGCCTGATGTTACTTTATACATGGGAAGATTGGTCAGAGTATTATCAAAATTTACAAACTCTCCACACAAAAGTTCAGTTCTGGACATTCAGTATCTTCTTGCATCTGTCACCTATCAAAACACAGTTTAAGCTACTTTTTCACCTATCACACTATGAGGTCTCTCCTCCCAGTGAGAGTTCCTACAGCAGTCTCAGCAGGCTCTCCTAGAGACCTATATCCAGTCCAGTCCTGTTATTTACCAGTGGAGCACAGATGGTCTCTTCAACTTTTCAGATGTGTAGAATTCATGAGTGGGATTCAGTCTGAGATTAAGACTAAATGTACCTAGCATGAGCTAGAGGTGTTGTTACAGGCAAGGGAGATCAATATGGGCATTTGATATGGTAGATGGAGTAAAAATAATCATTCAACCAGCAATCAGACATCTATTTCAAGGCAGGCTGAATTGCTTTATAAATCTACTCACTGTACTAATTTTTTAAAACTATCCCACTGAGAGCTTTTTTTATCCATGGTAATACCATGTTTTTTTCCATGGCAATACCACTGACATGGTCCTTTACTCATACCATCCAGAATCTCCTTCAGAGCTAACTATCAATAAATGCATCATCACTTCCACTAAAAGAAAATGAACCCTTATTCCTGCTCTAATCTCAGCATTTCCATCTATCCAAACACCTTATTCTTTCCACTCCTTCTTTGCTCCTTAAGTGTATTCCTTCCCCTTTGTCAGTTCTCTGTAGCACTTTTCCTAATGCAGCAAGAGTATTTTCTACTAAACTGGACTCCAACAAAACATATTTGGTAAACTGGTATAAGAGATGGACTCTTTACATTCTGATCAAAGGAAAGGAGAATGCACATGAAAAATGCTGTGTCAATCTCAGTGCACTCAGAAGCTCTGCAGGACAGAGCCTCTAAATAACTCCATCTATTGTGGCTAAATTAGGTAGGAACAAAATATATTCCATAAGAAATATGGAATAAGAAAGTCATAAGAAAGCCCTGAGAAAGTCATCTTGCAGTGCCAGAAGCAATGCACCAGTTGCACTATGTTCTTGGACAGTTGCAATTGCAAAAATCCCCTGAATAAATATGACCAGACAGTGTAGACCATGGAAACCCAGTTGAGGTTCTGCCAGTGGTCTTGCCCTGAGAGGTGTCACACAATCTGTGCCATTATGTGCCAAATGACTGAGGTTTTACCCAAGAAAACCATTCCATGTGTGTTGCTGCTCTGCATCTCACCCTAAATTAGTAAGAGCAGCTGCACTAACCATATCATGAGTGTTCAATATTCTACTCAGCAGTCTGCAAGTATAAAATCCTACTTCCTTTCTATCTCTGAGAGATGATAATCTAAAGCACTGGTCTAAGACTTCACCTCTCAAGAAAGGTTATCTCAATTTCTTGACTATTTCTGGTTTTTCCCTTATATCTCTAGTTGAAATTCGAGCTGTCTCTTTTCATCTGCATCAAGATCCATTTTCTTTTCTTAAGCTGCTCCTGTATTTTCTTATAGTCCAAAAACAATTTATTAGGATTAACAATACTTTTTTTTCCAGGTGTCTACCTTATGACCAGCACTGCAGTAGGCAAGAAAGCTCAACATAAGCTGCATTTTGGTAGTGCCTAACGAGTAATTTCCTTCTAGCAAAGTCAACTAAAGAAGGCTACTAATAAGTATCAGTCTTGACTGACTGTTTGGCAGCACTGCAGTTGGGATATTTAATGACATATGTAGATGTAGAACATTAACACCACAAATTTAGTCACCTCCAGAATTAGGTGAAAGTATATTATACAATCTCTATAAATTCAAGAGATATTTTACCTGGTTTTGACTCTGGTAGAAATAATAATTTACACAATGTGACAATTTAACTAATTTAACAATTTAATAGAATCACACTCTTAAAAATATCATTAAACACTGTATTTTTCAGTGGATTCATATTTCTGTGTTTATATAAAGGTTATTTACTTACCAAATCATATTTAAATAGTATGTTGTTATCCTTTTCATATGCTCCTTAGTTACTGTTGGATGCATTCTGAATCCTTTATCCAAGCTGACATCCTTAAACTTTAGTGAGACATCTTTTAAACTAATACTTTATCTTAGACCTTGCTTGTACATATACAAGTGCCCATGCTAGACTATTCTTTACTTCTATACGTACTAGTGGGCACATTCAGATTATGTTCAAATATGACATTGTCCTACAAGTGTCTTCAACTCTGTATTTTAAACCATCAGTGTTTCTTCATGCATATATTTAATATTCACTTATTTTATGCATAAAGGTGAGGTCTACATTACATAAAATTCTTTTTTTCCCCAGCAAACTCCTGTTTGACATACAAAAGATGCATTGTAAGCTGCAAATGGGTGATTGCATATTACAGTGGTTTAAGCAATATTACTTGTTTCATGTACCAGACAAACATTTAATTTTGCTTGTAAACACAGAAGAGGTAAATTCTAATGTGACTAATATCCAACAGTTCTCTCCACAATTAAAAGTGAAGTTCTAACCCTCCAGAGCTTGGTCCCTTCAAAAATCTACATTGGAACTTAAGTGCATGTTGCCTTAATATTTAGTTCTTTGTGTTAATATGCAGCTACATGAGCAAACTCACAGAAGTTGCAATATGGACAGTGTTTCTCATAATACAAAATTCATCTGGTTTTATGTGCATTGTGAAAGACATCTTGAAATATACTAGCACAGAGTGCCCTGTGTCATTGCCTCGTGTTCCTATTATTTTCTATATTAATGACACACTTTGTAAACTCAGCAAATCTGTGTCCTTTCTGTTTTACCTGTCTGTGTAAAACTACAGAAATACATCTCACTTTTAGTGGCAGAACTACACTGACATCTGTCTGAATCCCCATCTCGAATCAGGGTGAGTGCAAAGAATCCTAAAACGTTCTAAAGACATGAAAGTAACAGAAATCATTGCAGTAAGATGATCATGGTGATGAATGTTTTTTTAATGACTGACCTTTTTGTAATGACTCAAACAATATACTCACTCTGTGATTTACCTTCTTGGTGCTTGCCTGAAAGAGAAATACTAACTTTCCTTCTTGGTTCAACACAAGTATTTTTTTCTTTAGCTATTATTCAAGATGCCCTCTGGTCCTCTTAATTCATAGCAAATATCTCTGTATACATATACATGTATAAATAAATACTGGGTTAGTGCTGAACCTCCTTTAATCAAAGAATGTGAAGTGCCTTTTCCTGCCCATGTTCTCATCTTGTTTTCTGCTCAATATTCTTAGAATTACTGAGGATCTGACAGCTGGATCAAAATGGAGGAAATATTCCTGCTAATAGCATGTAAATTCTGGATGCAAGCATACATTGTGTGTTTGCTGTCTGTTTCTATTGGCAATAGTGCCAGACTTGGGCACTGTTTGGGTTTGCCATCCAGTGTGTCACAATCAGCTATGACTGTGCTGGCAGAACTGTGGGGGAATGTTTCAGGTTGTCATGAGACATCAGCACAAGAACAAGTACCTGTTGCACACTCAAAAATATGCTTACTCTCCTCTTTGCTTTCTGAAGAAACTGCAATATTTCTTAAATGTCCGTAAGAATTTCAAGAGCCATCTTAAATACATGGAGGCAGGAATGAGGAATCAGTGTCCTATTCTTAGGCTGTATTCCTAATTATTGTACTCTATTGGGCAATTAGCTGAATGTTTAAGTTTGATGTATCTGCTCTGAACACTCAAACAGCTCATTATAGGTACAGGCATTTCTTTTGAATTGGATCCTACATGGAGGTGACAACTTCAGCTATATGTCATTTTTTCCACAGCAAATTTTGCATTTGCAAGTATTTTCTTCCAAAAGAAATTAGACTACAGTCTATTTAAATGTAGACTTGTAAACTATGCATCTATTTAAGGCTATATTGGCAATCACTTTTTTAGATAGTCCTATTGATTTCCTCTTTTCACAACAGTGAAACTACCATATCAATTATCAACTCTTTATTATTCTTTTAATTTGGATTTGGATTTTTAACTATGCATTTAAAAAAAAGACTTATTAACCAAATTTCTCTCCCTTTCCACTCTACAACACCTAATATGACCTTTTTTAATTGCTAAAAGTTTTCAGGGTACTAACCCATAATTTAAAACAACATTTTCAAGGTATTCATAGGGGAGTGGAAGGGGAAGAGAGAAAGGATTTATGTTTAAGTGCATGACAAAAAACTTCCTGGTTTTATTGACATGTTATGAAGATTGGCCTTTAGAAAGATGAAAAAGATGAAAAAAGTGAAAAAACTAGTTAAGGGTCACCTTATCAAAATTAACCTTGAAATAGCTCTACTGTGTGCATACAAATGATTTGTACATACAATAATGTTTTGGCAGAAAATTCAGGGTTAAGACATCCAGGAGTAATAAAGACACTCTTCTCTTTGAAACAATATAAATCACCTTTCAGAAGTATCAAGAAAAATATTTATACAGCATGATTTTAAGAGAAAAGGAGAATGCAAATGCATTATTGAGATTAGCAGAGTTACAATCAATCTGGCAAATCAGTAGGAGACCTAAGAAAAATTCGGTTCTATTTATAGCAAGGGCTCCAGAGCAAGCTCTTCTCTTTTATATGAAGCAGCAAAATTACAACTGCAGAACAAGCACTTTGTGGATCTACAGCACTTGGCAGGAAATAGGAACTGGTTCAAGGCCAAAGAAATAACACCAAAGGTGCTGCTGTTGGGAAAAAATGGGAAAAAGCAAAAGGCAATAATTTACAAAAAGTGGAAAAGCATGGGGAGCTTCTGAAATCTAATTTTACCCAAAGCATAGAGAAGGAAGTTGTAATGGAAATGAAGTTAAAATGGACAGGCATGACATTGTTTTGTGGATAAAGCAACAGCAAACCAAACAGACATGCAGCACATTTTCAGCAGCAAGTAAATAAAACCCTCATGGGCAAGTAGTCACAGTATTTTCCATCAGCAGTGAATTGCTGATATTCTGTATAGAGATGAGGGATGCTAATCCATAAAATTCTGGTTTCCAGGTGCTGTTTTTCCTGAAATAATGTGCTAATGAAATGGGAGGCTGTTGGCTGGGCTGAAAGCAGGTCTGAAACTGTAGAGGTCACAGCCTACATGCATACTGAAAAGGTTCTTCCTGATTCCACTAGACCTCACAGCTGAAGAGTGGGACAAATAGCACAAAATAATGACATTAACATGGTACCATCCCAGCTTCTGATAATAAATGTTTCCAGTGCAGAAGCCATATAAACCTGTCCTCTATCCTTCCCAAATGGGGTTAAGAGATACGTTAAAAATTCATTTCTTTCCAGGAATCTAGAAATGCAGTTCAGCTATAAGTTTTCATATTCCTGTTGTCACTGCCTCTTTGAAGTGGGTCCCAAATACAGAGTGCAGAAAAACTGCAAGGGAAAGAGATGTTCTGTTAGGATGTCCAATTCAGCATTGTGGAATACTAAAGGTATCAATGCATTAAGAGGTATTAGTCTGAATGTTTAAGGGAGAAGCTGTCCAATAACTGCTACTGCAGTGAGGATTTCCGTGATAGACCCAAAATATTGCTGATGAGAATTTTAGGTTAAAAAAATTTTCACTTTTGACCAGAAAGTTTCTTTTGTAACTATACACAGCTTCTTTTTATGGATTTCTTTCTCATTTACAGAAAAACAAGTATAATTCTTAGGAACGTGGTTTTATATTTGGGTTTCCTAAGATGCAAAAATAGAATTTCTAAATTCCAGTGAACTATACCCAGAAAGAGTTCTTTTTTGTCTGTCAGCCCAGAAAAACATGCAGCTGATCATATGATGCCTACTCCCATCAGCCAGCTGAAATATGCACAGAATTTTGCAAACCTAGCCATCTCAAGTTATTTAAATATATCTGGTTTTAGTCTATCCTTAGACAGAGAATTTGTGTGGCTCTGCTGCTAGAGACAATCAGTACTACAGCTCCACTAGGAAATTCTAATCCTGACTAATCAGTTTCCATTACTCTTTTTTTTATTATTTTTTTTTAAAGCTTAATCAGTCAACTAAGAAATGTGGATACAAATTTACGTTGTACTAACATCAAAAAGGTAAATGACTTTCAAGTTTTATTGTCAATATTAGTACAGAAAGTAGATCCCTGATTTTTTCCCAAGAGTAGCCTTAGCTCCCCAGGTTACAGTTTAAAACTCTGCATCAGATGATTAGTTTTACTAGTTTTACCTAAACCCCACAAGGCACAAAACATATGGTATTCCTTAGGCTTCAAGGATGTCTCTAGCATGTGCATCCCTTTTAAAACTACACAAACCTTTACCTTCATGGCAGAAAATTGAACTTTTTTCCCTTCTTTTTTTCCCCTTCCCTTTCTTCTTTTTGAATTAATAAATGTTTTTATTTCTTGCATATTTCCCGTAGTTGAACAGAAGAGAAGTAAGATTCCTGCCCTAAGAAACTTACTGCTCTTTGGTTTGCACAAACATTTCTAGTGTATAAGTGACGTGTGCATGCTAGGCAATTCTGTCAGCTGAGCAAAAGCTATGCAGCTTAGACATACATCAGTCTGCTCCAATTTGAAACACAATGGAACAAAGTCTGCATGCAAGACATGGATTTCTGACAGGATTTGTAGCTCTGGTTCAAAAATACCCCCTAGGGTACGAGCTTCATTTAAAGATCTCTTTGAAGTATTGACTTAATAGGACTAAATACATGTCTAAATATGAATTTGCTTTAAAAGCTTGCTGAATTTATGCCTTTAATGAATAAAAGACTTGAACATCTGGGAAGAAGTTATAAATTGCAAATGCATAGTGTGCAAGGAATGATCAAAAATACTGTGAAGAAGACACAAAGTTTTTTGCACCCTGGTGCAATGGAAAACTTACAAGATCAATGAGAGGTGTAATTTTGAAAGTCGTTGAGAGTAAATTCTGAATTTGATATGACACTACAAGAAGAACCACAAATCCAGACTCAGAGTGAGTCTTGTGGTCAGATGCCCTGATGATCATGCCACTTGTTTGGTGTTGAGTGTGATTTGTTTCTGTGTCACCCAATGAGACAGAACACAAAGCAGGCTCCACTGCTGGTGTCAATCCTAGGACAACCTTTGTCATTATTCTACACCAAACTGTGTGTGCCCACTTTTGTGTGCTCCTCCAGCACAGGTCTGTCCTACAGATTCTGTTCATTTGTTTTTAAGGTACACCTAGTTATTTCTAGCTTCCAGGAAAAATTAGAGGAAAAAAGATTTAATATTTTAACAATGATGGATGCATTTTGAAACACCCCACACTAACTCCACAGTGTTTTCTGCTCTACTGTATTTTCAGGTATCTTAAGATTTTGTTGTGTTAAAACAATTTCACTAGAGTCACATTCATAGGTTTTGGTTTGTTTTTTTTTTTAAGTTGTAGATTTTGGGTGATCAACTGAAACAGCTGCTTTGGCAATTCAGACCTTTGGCTGTTATCAGAATTCACATCACCGGTGAAGAAAATGAATGCTCCAGTGCCATGTATCTTCTCACCTTCTACCATAATGCCTGAACTGGGAACTGCTTTGCTTTACGCAGTTAATTATTAAAATTGTTTGTGCAATTCTGGAAGAAATACTCTCTGCTGCCATGTTTTCCTGTTACTCTATAAAAGAACAAACTCATGTAATTTCTTCTTATAGATTTCATTTTAAATTTCACTTTTTCAAAGAATAGCTTCATTTAGAAAATCTGACTCTATAACATGGTTTCTGAAATAAAGCATTGTCTATATGATATGTGTCTCTGCTTTTTATTATACTGAAATCAAGAGCATGACAGGCAGTTGTAAGAGAACAAATTCTCACTGACACGATTTTCTGTTACTATAGGCTTGTGCATTTTTAGCTTAACCATAATGGGAAACATTTTCTAACTGTTTATGTTGGTAGACCTTAAACTTCAAGATATTCCAGAGTGAATTGTAATACAGAATGTCAAATACTCCACTGAAATCTCAAAGTTGCATAGGTATTTCAGTGGCTTTTTTTTAATCTGTTGTCCTTTTTGACAGCTATGCTAATTTTGAAAACCTGGTGAATGTGTGACCACTCAGGCCAAAATCCCAGTTTCTTACCTTGAACGTTGTTGAAGTCTTTTTTGCTGATTAATGTGGTGCTGTGATAAATTGATTATCACCACAGGAAAAAAAATCTCAGTACCTATTGGAGTAACTTTAATCACTCTTCTTTTACATGTAGTCCATAATGGCATTTTTGATAGCTTGTATTAGTCCCATGTTTCATTAAAGAGACTAAACATTTTAGTGAGCAGTTCATCACCACAAATTTCCCACTGGCTTAGATTTACCAATAGATTTGCTTGATATCAGTCTCTTTCTGCATGTACCATTTCTTTGTGGTGTGAGTAACATTTATGAGATATTTCATTTCCACTACAACTTAATAGTTTCTTTGATGCTAATCTACAAACCGCTCTTGGAAACATTTTGTTATACCCTTTCTTCTTTTCGTTATCACTGTAGAGAGGGGGTTTTCTTTGTTTATTCTTCCTGGAAACTATTATTTTTGTGAACCAAGTACTTAGAAATGGGAATTGATGCAGTATTTCACTGTTATCACTTTCAGCATTTTCTTCAGATTTTTCGCTGCTGTTATCCATTTCATTTTGTTTGCTTCCTAGTTCCATTTTTTTTCCATTTTGGGATGTGGGGTTTTGTTTTGTTTTTCCTATAATTCTATGTATCTTCACCTACACAGTGCAGTTCCCTGATAATCAGCTGCTCTTTTTGCAGCATCTGTGATGCTATCATGTTGGAGAGATTGTGTCAGTTTAATATTGATCTTTTGTACTGAAATCAACTTTCATTTATTCTTCAATTGGAGTCAAAATGATTACTGTACATTCCTATATTTAAGTTTTTTGCTATTAATTTTGGTGGATTTTATAATTGATTTTCAGTTAAACCACATACAATTTCTGCTTATTCATATTTCAGGTGTTCCGTACGCCATGAAATGGACATGCATGTTCTTCAAGACTGAACATAAATGGTTTTTACTTCCTTTTTTTCCTGGGTATTTTGAGGATTTCAAAATTATTCGAGCTATTTGTCTGTAGGAATACTGGTCTGCTGGTTTTGTCCTGATAAGAAACAGAAGTTAGTGTTTCTTTCAGTGCTGTACTGTAAGAGAAAAGGTCACAGAAATCATGCTTTCTAATCATATATCCAATAGCAGAATACTGTTATCTGGGGTTCATCAGTAATTATGATTTTGATTGTAATAAAGTTTTGGTTTGCAAGTCTACATTATTGAAGATCTTGTTTGGAGTATTTTGCCTGCTGTTTGATTCCTAGCCTGTGGTTGTACCTCTGTTGCTGAGAGCAACACGGGCTAAAAGGCTCCTGTTAGCCCTGAACAAGGGAGATGTTGGAAACTGTCTAGCCATAGTCTGAGGGATCAGCACTGGCTCTGTGAACTTGCTAAAAAACAGGGTAGAACTGCCAGTGGAGAGGTGTGACATTTCAGTAGCTGAGTGGTATTTCTATACCAGGCTACAGTTCGCAATAAACAACAGCCTTTACCCTGTTGTAGTTTTCTTCTCTCTGAGTTCTAGTATAGTCTTTCAATCATCATTATATTATTTAATCATTTTAATTTTTGGTTTAGGGTTTTTAGGGGTTCTTCAAATTATGATGTTTCTTTATTACAAGGGCTTCAAAGTTGCATGCATTCATTTTTTTTTTCTCATAACTTGTTACTGCCACAGAAATAATTTGCACAGACATTTCTCTGCCCCTCTCCTACCCCTTCCCTTCCTTTCTCATAGCAGAAATTCAAACTCTGATATGGTCCCCAAGGCTTACTTTCATGAAGTAGTGCAAGACTGCAGAAATGGACAGGCTAAAAAGAATTTTTATCATTTAATATTAGCCCTCTCTCCTCAAAAACCTCTTTCTAGCTTACAAACAGTGTTATCAACATAAATGACCAAAAAGTTGCCAAGGCAACAGCAAGAGTAGTTAAGGTCCTGCATGGAAGAAAAGAACAAAGGGGAAAAAAAATAGAAATTAGAAAATAACAGAGAGTGGTTTCTGGTAGTGTTATAGCAATTCAAGATGCTCACACTTCCCTCTTAAAAGAGACTGCATCATACCAATGTTACCAAACATGTGATTATGATCAGGTAATTGACTGAATGAAGCACAGTAGAGGCAATGCACTTCCACGGTGAAATCTATGAGTGTAAAGAAAGAAAGGCTGCACGTATTTTTAATTTTAAAAAAAATTAGTCTGTCATGACTTTGTTTTGCCTAACTTAAATCACCTCTGAATAATTAGACAATTAAAAGTAAATAATTTCAGAGGGTATTCCTCACATGCAATGCTATACATTCAGTGTTTTCAAAATATCATTTTTCTAAAAGCTTTGAAAACCATGTAATTTTGAAAAAGCTGCTGGTGCATAGGAAATACTATGGTAATTTATTCAAGGTACAATGCCTTTGCTGTTGCTTATATTACTTCTATCACTGTTTCATTTAGGAGCTGTTGTCATAGGCTGGAGCTTTACTGTGTTGGAAGGAGCATCACTATGGGAGCAAGAGGATCCCAAGCTCCTGCTCTCTTTCTGTTTATTTCAGCAATGTGCATTTCTACAGCACCTACTTAAATCATAGATCTAGAACCCAATAAGATTTATGTTGAGCAGAAGCTGAAGCTGAATGTGGTTTAATGTTAAAATGTGTTTAGAGGGTAATTGTTTCCCCTGGATACTCTGCCATGCACAGCTCACACAAAGCTGCTTCCGTTCATCCCTATCAAGCCCATACGTTAACAGAACTCTTAAAATTTACATTATGCTATTTTGAAATTCACAGTTTTTAAGTCATGTGGGATCTCAATAGTGTTACCAGCATGACCACCACACCTTTAGGTCTTTTACTGGGAGGTTAGTTTTGCAAACCTGGAAAACAATGCATTGCTATGTAACATATATCCTTGCCCTGACTGTACATCTAAATTTGAACTGATTTGGAGCCTAAAATTTTGAGATTTCACTTCTGTAGATTACTCATGAGGAGTAAAATTATGGGATTGTTTCAAAGTTAAGTTCTAAATAAAGCAATAAACCAAAAGAGAATAATGTTACCTCCAGCTGCAGCATGACAATTTCTTCCGTATCAAAACCAATGTGAGATAAGTCTGTTGGGATTCTTCCCGAACTTTGGTGATACATAAACTCTCCTGGATCAAAATATCATTTTTCTGAAGTATATAATTAAATTAGGCATATGTACAAAATACCTGATAATGTAGGGGTCATGATGGGGTTATTTGTTTTCTCTTCAAGGAGGAGAGGTAACTGCTTTTTTCCAAACAGAAGACTCAGCAAGTTAGTGACTCTACTTTTTGGTGCTGATCTGTAAACAAAAGATTGTCACCTGGACAATGAAAGTTTCACTTTTTACAAGTTTTTTCAAGTAGAATTGCCTTAAATTTAGCAAAAGTAAAATATTTTAAATAAAGACTTGAAAATGACTTATAGTTGTACTTTATTATTTAAATCTAGTCCTTAAAACTGCTTGCTTTTGGAGTAAACAGTTGGGTTTTTTACTGACAGAATTAGCATACCTAAACTTATAACTGAGAATTTCTCCAAGGCAACTTTACCATACCTTGAATAAATAATATTTTGAGGTAATCCTGCTACTTAAAATTACCTAGCTCAAGCAAAGCTACCAAAATAAAAAACAAGCTATTTTTAGTATTCAGAACATACTGTATTCTCACAGTTGTATAGAAAAGGCAGAGATGAAAACAGAAAGACAAATGCATTCACATAATTACCATGATCCCCTGTCTTTAATTGACTTTCAGTAGATATATTAAAAAGATTTTTTTTCCCCCTCATTCATCCTAATTTCCTTTTTCTTCAAAAAAGTTTACCCAGGGTTTAATTTCTTTTCAGTACTTGCTTCCCTATTTAGCTGATAACTTTAACTGCTATAAATGATCTCCTCTTCCAACCTTGAAAGTCCAAATCCCTCACCTTTGCCTCTGGTACTGATTTGGAACAGAGAGGAACATGTCATTGACCTGTATCTACCAGACAACTCAATCAGACATGATGAGAGCACACAAATTGAAAACTGTCTGCTCTTGATAGGCTGGACAACAGTGAAACACTTTGGCATAGTGGACCCTCAGCCTCTCTCACCTTTAATAAACTCTAGCACCATTTCCATCACTTGAGAAGTTAGACCAAAACTTGAAAAAAACAATGGCATTTTAAAATATACCAGTTGTTCTTAACTTTTATATGGTAATACTTATATGAAAACAGCATAGTAACTGTGCACTAAATTTCAATACCACACCAGAATTGTTCCCACTTTGTAACTCCTGGGCTGTCTTAATACAATTCTTTTTCTCTGGGGAAGAAAGAAGGCTTTTGGCCAAAGGAATTACTAAAATCAAACTTGTGTATGCTTAAAAGATGACGAAGTGGGCAGTTAAAATTATTAAAATGGCTTAAAATGGCTTTTAATGGTGTTTTGTCCCTTTAAACAAATGAGCCAATTCTTTTTCCTAATCTGGGTACTCTCTGTTTATGAAGTGATTAAAATTATTTGCTAAGTCCTACCTCCTAGTAACAAGTATAGTGATTTTTGACCATGAAGGTTTGGGGTGGGTTTAACACATATTTGGTATTATTGGAGAATAGCAAACACCTTAGGCTAAATGTTTGCTCAAAATGAAAGGAAACAGCACCGTTCTACTCCCAGTCCAGCCTTTCATGCTTATCAAAGACGTACATTTTCCTTACAATTGCTGCTTGTCGATGTAAATTATTTAAGTACCTGTTCAATCACTTGCATTCAGTAGAACTGACTGATTTAAGTATGTATTCAGTTAAAACATAATTAGCACAACAGAGGCCAAAAAATAAAAGCTCTAAAAGAAACTAAATCATTGACACGAGAACCTGCAGAGATGGACAATATATGAATGACAATACAAATGTGCAACTTATGAAGAAGGATCTGAAAAGCTGCAAGTTACATCTCTTCAATACTGTTTAGCCCCTCTGAATTTTATACATATTTTATACATCCCACATAGACAAGTAAGTAATTGTGAAGAGCCAGCAGTTACAATTGATTTAAACTGGTAAAGGAACCAGTCAAAGGTAAAGCAATGTTACAGTTGAGATAGTTTATCATTGCCCATAAAGGTTATGTTCTCCCTGGATCATATTTCTGTAAAATAAGCCCATCTTTTTCTGCTGGGTGTCTCTGGTATGGTTTCAGCCTGGTGGGGACAGTTTGCAAAAATGGGACTGAAAGCAAGAAGTTACCAACCTGACAGATAAGACCTTGAATCTGGTGCTTTGTGTGATAGTTACAGCAGGAAGCCATTAAACATATTTGTCACATTCCCACTTGTTTAAACCCTAGTAAGTGGAAAGCATAAAGGAATTTCGAAGAAGTATCTGAGTGGCTAGCTGCTCTACAAGTTTTATTTGGAGAGCCAGGTAAATAAATTTAAAAAAATTTAAAAAAAAAAAGTTGGATTTTCTCTCACTGAAAGAAAAATGAAGTAGAGTGCAATATGTAATGTATTAATGGATTAATCAACTTTTACTTAGCTACCTTTACTCATAAATAGTTCCCAGGCACACTAATGCATTTAAGTACAACATATTTTCTCAAAAATTTTTCTAAGTGCAAACTTGAATAATAGCTACCCAAAAAGTATTTGGAGATACACTGATTTTAAAAATGAGCCAAGTTCACCCAGATTGAGGTTATCATCATAGCTGTCAGAAGCTCTGATGATAACATGATGACAATATGAAACAGGAAGGGTACAGAGTAGAGTACCAACATCAGAAACTACTCACCAGAAACAAAGAATTGACTCAGGGCTGCCTTTAATCATTAACTCTAAGGGTCAGCTTAAACCACACCAGTGACAACCCACCCACCACACTGACACTTCCTTGGGTGCAGAGAGGACTCTCCATCACCTCTCCAGTAATATCAGGCTTGATCCTGACCTGTATTTCTACTCATATTTCCCCTTGATCTCTCATCTTTAATGTCAGCCTTTCCACGGTGGATTATTATTGTTTTGAATGAAGTCATTGATCAGCAGGAATTAATCAGGAAAGATTATTAGTCCAAGCAAAGAAGGAAGATCTGCCAACATCATCATGTGTTGAAATTCATCATTCCATAAAACCATTAGAACTTCCAAAAAACTCTTGTGACAAGGTTCCTGTGAAATAAATTTCAACAAAAATGTAGGAAAAATCTCAGCAGTTTGTATATTTGCTTAGTTCTGATAATGCACTGTAATTTTTATCTAGAAAAAATCCTAATTTAATATTTTGAGGGGGTGTAAGCTTTACAGCCCAAATTATTGTTACCCTACCGTGAAATGTTATAGCAGTTCATTCTACTTTAGAAGAAAAAAAAAAGGTCATAAACCGCGGTTTCACTGCAACAAATTTGTTAAATGAAACTAATAGAAAAGAACTACAATTAGCTAACAGCTTTAAATCAAATTCCAGAATTTGGCAGACTTCCCATTACCCAAAAACAAGTACTGAACTGAGAAGAATTCATTACAAAATCTGACAAGGACCTCAGATTGGTAGCTAAAACATGGCCAATAATGATTTGGTATCAATACCAGAGTGAAACAAAGGAAAAATAATTATACTTATTACAAACCAATAAAATACAAGACATTGCTTTTCTGTAGCTATTATTCTTTACACTCTCATGCTGCAATGGCTCATTGCTTGAGCAATCTCACAGGAATGTTCTTTGGAGGATCTCCATATATAACAGGAGTTTACACATAACTTTTTATTTCATTTTTTTTTCTGTGTGCATATATAGATAGATAGATATGAAGTGGTTTTAATTTTATAAAATCTTATCAAAAAGTTGATTACAGTGTCAGAAGGGAAAAGGGAAGGGAAGG